>CAUYPK010035897.1:0-19006 GCA_963574355.1 Loris lydekkerianus | reverse complement strand
CTTTACTGCCTTAAATGGGGTTTTCACTTAATTAAATGTGCCATTAAATATTGTGGGTTAAATAGTTCAGTGGAATACAGTTCAGTTCAGCCACCTACCTCTTCAGCTCAGCCGTGACTTGTGGACTGAGCTGAAGCACCGCCCCCTCAAGCAGACGGCGGAAGACGACTGGAGACTACGTGCATTTGATTAGGTGCACGCAGACCGAATCAAATAACCTGTATGACCCGAGTATAAGCCGAGTTCGGGTTTTTCAGCACAAATTTTGTGCTGCAAAAACTCACCTTATACTTGAGTATATACGGCATATGTCATAATAAATAGAGGTGACTGACGTCGTAGATGCTGAGAACAAAAGGAATATGACAGACTGCACCCAACTCTCCAGTGCATAACACTGGAGAATTATCTGTAAACTGATGGTTGACACACTTCCCAGCTCACTCTGAAATAGTATAGCATCCTATCATGATCTCCGATCTCTGCTAGCTATCTTATGCCCTATATTTTAACATATTTGTAGTGTTATTTAATATTTATTATGTTAAATAAAAGCAAATGTTAATGGTTTCTTGCCATAATTACTTTATCTGCAAGAACATTTTACTTTAATCTTATGATTTTTAATTAATAGGTATTTGATGCTATACCAATTCATTATAATTTTATTTTACTTTATTTTTATTTATTTATTTATTTATTGAGACACAGCCTCAAGCTGTCACCCTGGAGTTCTGTGGCATCACAGCTCACAGCAACCTCCAACTCCTGGGTTCAAGTGATTCTCATGCCTCCGCCTCCCAAGTAGCTGGGACTACAGATGCCCACCACAATGCCCAGCTATTTTTTGGTTGCAGCTGTCATTGTTGTTTGGCTGGCCTGGGCTGGATTCGAACCCGCCAGCTCAGGTGTATGTGGCGCCTTAGCTGCTTGAGCCAATTCATTATAATTTTAAAAGGAGTTCAATGGTCAAATACTCCTTGAATTGTTGGCTACAAATAAGCAGTATAAAGTTTAAGAAAGATGGTGATATATAGGTACATGAGACTTATATAGACATTCTTATAATAACACATTATAGTGATACACAAGCCTGACCACAGATTGGCCTCATCTGGGCAGCCTCTGCGAAAATACAGATTCTCAGACTCTAGATCAAATCTAATAAATGCCAGTCTCCTATGGAACAAATCCGGAAACTCATGTTGCTCAGATGACGCTCCTGCAGTAAGCCCCCAGACCTGGCTTATAACTTATAGGTATATACATTTTATTATGATTATAAAGTAAACTACACAAAATTAAACTAAATTAAGGCCGTTACAGAGCTGAAGGATAAAGTAATAAAAATATAGCTTTTTGTGGAATATATGTAATAAATATTTATTATTATTATTATAGTACGCTTAATACTTATTATTGAAAGATAGAGCCTGCGACATAGGCCTTCTTTGAATTCTGTTTAAATTATGCCCAGACAATTGAAATGCACCCATCTCAGCAACTAAGAGGTTATTAGTTAGAGAATATCACCTTGGTTGCTTTTGTAAATTAGTGTAGCTGCTCTGAAAAGTGTCTTGGCCATATATACCAAGGACCAAAAAATGTTCATCTCTGCACTAATAATTTTCATAGCTAGGAAGGTCTACTGAGGACATAATGAGAGAACTAGATGAAGATTAATATTTAAATGTAGTGAATTCACTTATAATATCACAAAATAGGAAATAACCAAATCTCCAGCCATTAGAATTACATTTATGACTAATATTTAATGGCAAGGGAGAAAATGTGGCACAATCTGACACTGAGGCAAAAGCTATAACACTCAAGTGTGCCTACGGCTGCTGAATTTGATAGATATATTAGAGATGTCTAAAAAGGAAGCTGGACTTTATTTATGTCAAATAAGGGGACATAAACCAGAGGGAAAATGAAAATGGGGTACAGAAAACACAGTGGGAAATAAAGAAGGAAAGGAATTAGGGGACAGATGGAACACTCAGAAAAATCTCCTGTCCTACCGTATACATTCATCTGAAGGTCCAGGCTACCTGCTCTCAGCTGTGGCTCCACCTTGAAATCATCTTAAAATTCTGATGCCCAAGCTCAAAATCAAGCCCATGAAATCAGAATCTCTGTGAGTTAGTGCCTGGGTATTTATTTTTAAGCTTCCTAAATGATTCAATTGTGCAGCCGAGTTTGAACACCTGATTAAGTACAGTTGGCATCAAGGGCTCACCCCTTGTGCAGTGCAAAGAAGGGGAGTAATTAGGCCACTGCACTCATTATTTCTTTTCTCTCTCCTTTCTTCTATCCTCTCATAGAGCTTTGAAATAGTCCCCCGAGCCCTTCAGTGAAGAACTGCTTAAATTTACATCAAACGTTAGGTGTGGGAAAGAGAAGAGTGGAGGTTTGCTGAGGCCCCTCACTTGAGCAGCCTCTCCATCATGGGCGGGGGAGCTGGATAGTGTCCTAGGCTTATGCTGTTAACAGTCCCCTTCCCAGGAAACCAGAGACAGACCCAGGGGTTAAGCTGAGGTTTTAGCTTCAGCCTGCCCTTAACGGTTATAGCAGCATTGATCATTAGTTTGCAACTTCTCTATTACATTAGTAGATCCACAAGTGTACAACATGTGTCCCAAACAAGCTTAGAATTTGACATCTAAAACTACAGGATGTGTATCCACTTTGCACTTTGCTTTGATAGAAAAACTGGATCTTTGTCATAAAGAAAAATGGCCCTGATGTTAGGACAAACAACATTGGAGGGACACCTCAGCAGCAAATGAATAGAGGAATGAACAAATGAAACTCAATGTAATTTGAAAGTACAGATGTGTTGATCCCCTAAATTAGAATTTGCAAACTGGCCCATGTAGGCCACATTCTGCCCCAAATCACATTTTGGTAAGCATGCACAATGTTTACAAACACTTGAATTTGAATCCATTTGAAGGAGGTGTGCGATCTCCACCTCATCCCATCACAGTTCTAACTACTACGCAGAGGCCATTTGAGACCTTTGTGTCACATGCTTACCCTCAGCAGTCATTGAGTATCTCATTAATGCACACCAAACTCTCTACACCTTGGTATTTTAAATGGTTTCTCTACAAAGGTTCAAGTAACACTGATCAGGGCTGCAGAGATTCCAGGCAAAAGGCAACTTCTCTATCCTTTTTTTGAAGGACATTGGATGCAAGCTTGCTCTGAGAAACAGTTTTCTGATTCTATGAAAATGAATCCACACACATTATGAAACTCACCAGGAACAGGGCCTGTAGCTCCATCTGACACTATCTCATCTGAGTACCAGCTGCCCAATTCCTCTTCTGGTCACACAGAGGCTGGACAGCAAATCATAAACAATCGTGCAACAGGAGTAAAACAAAGTGGGGGGGGGGTGGTAATAAAGAGAGCCACCCAGTGTGTAGGTCCCCCAAAGGGGAGCCATCACCTCTCATGTGAGACTTAGTCCTTCTGAACAGAGGTCCACAGCGAAAAGCAAAATCAATCTTCCCTTGTTTAAGTAACACAGAACTTTGTAATTGTTACTTTTATTTTCCATAGAAAGGAAATATAAATCTTCATTTTCTTGTTTACTGTTTGCTGGGCAAATTAAATTTAATATAGACATGTTTTACACAGGCAACTGATTGCAGAACATTAATTCTTACCTAAAAGAGCTCAACAAGTATTAGCTGAGTGAAGGAATGAGCACTGTATAGAAACCGCCCTCCTTCTATCCTGTGTACTCAACTAGCTATACTTCCAGGAAGCTTAACTGGGTTGCTCTGTAGTTGCTACAAAAAAAAAATGTGCAGGGTGTTTATAGGACAAAGATTCCTTATTACCAGAGGAGGCTGAGGAAGTAGTATTGAGCTGCATCTGGAAGGATAAGGAGAGTCACAACAGGATGATATGCAGTATGTAAATCAACAGGAATAGAAAAGTGCAGAATATTTTGAGATATAAAGAAAGACTGAAAGAAGTGGCTATGTCATTAAAGGGAAGCCATTTAAAGTAAAAACCAAAATTCCATAGTACGTAATGTAGGAAAATTTGGTTAGACATTTATCTCAACAATAAAACAAACATTTTTTAAATTGAGTTTCAATTATGTTACAACTTGCCAATTATAATCACAGCCATATGCTAGGTCTTAAACAAACAATGACTCAAGGGCAGAATGTGTTTGTGTCACTTTCTGCTTTTGCAGACAGGCCATGAAGATGTTTGCCATGGTCCTTCAGCCTCTCTACTAGAATACCATAGACCACGGGATTACAAAGAACAGAAATTTATTTCTCACAGTTCTATAGGCAGGGAAGTCCAAGGTCAAGGCCCTAGCACATTGGGTATATGGTAAGGGCTTGCTCCAGGGTTCCTAAGTGGTAATCTTCTGACTGTGTCTTCATATGGCAGAAGGGGTGAGGGAGCTCACTGAGGTCCCTTTTATAAGGGAACTAATCTCACTCAGGAGGGCTCCACTTACAGGATGCAATCACTTCCCCAAAGTCCCATTTCCAAATACCATTATAATGGGATTTGGTTTTAACATATAAATTTTTGGAGGGGAACGCAAATATTATTCCTTTTTATTAGCGGAGTTTGTGATGAATTTTCAGAGGAAGTAGTATTTGAGCTGCACCTGGAAGGATAAGGGGAGTTGCAACAGGAAGATGTATAAATCAGCAGAAATAGAAAAAGTACAGAATGTTTTGAGGTATAAACAAGCACCAAAGGAAATTGCTATCTCTTTAAAAGGAATCCACTTAAAAGTCGGGACTAAAATTTCATAGTAAGTAATGCAGGGAAATTTGGTTGAAAATTTATTCCCAAAATAAAATAAAAATAAATTTAAATTATATTTTATAACTTGTTAATTATAATTGCTGCCACATGCTAAGTCTTAGAGAAACAATGAATTAAGGATAGTGTGTGAAATATTTTTGATACAATATATAAGATGATCTTTTTCACTTTATACTTGACTTTAACAGATTGGCCATGAAGAGGTAATACTTGCAAAACTATTTTGAAAGCCTCATGAATTTTTTCTACATAATTTTTATCAACTTTGGAAAATATCCCATCTTTTGCCACGTTGACAATTCCATTTGCAATCAGTTCACATCAGATGGACCTTGTGTTAAGGGAAACTGATGGCTCTGACAAGCATGGAGAAAGCAAGAGATTGACTTGCAGGGCAGATGTCAGAGCAGGACCTACGTTATAAATGTTCTCTCTATTGGTAAATATTTTTTCTATATATATAGACTTCCCTTCAAAACATCATCACTTTTGTTATTCTTATCAAAGAAATCTCATTATTATCAGAGGAGCTCTGATGTGTGAGCTATATATAAGACATAAGCTCTAAAATGTAAAATATACGTTGAGAAATTCTAGGAAATAAAAAAGGCAGGGTTGATTGAGGCCTTGAAAGAGATTGGGTTTTCTTCATGTACTTAATGAAAAGTCATTGACAGTGTTTGAGGCTGGAAGTGAAGTAAACAAAACTATTCTGCAGGAAGATCTGTCTGGCACGGCTGGGGCAGAGAGGTGGCAGTGGAGGCTACAGGTGTGCATGCAGTCAGAAGGCTGTTGTAATCCATCAACACTTTTTTTTTTTTTAACAGGATGTTTGTCTGTGAGGAAAGGCAAAGTTTTCTCATTTATCAATGTTTTCTGTCCTCCTTTGACTTCCATTGCAATTGATGACGATGTGCATGTTCATTTATCTTTATAGGATAAGAGATATTTTTCAGAGCCATTTGCATGTTTTAAGCAGCCCACACAGAGACTAATGTGATTGGCAATTTGGAACATATTGTCTCTATTCCTCTCCAGCATCATGACTGAGGGAGGAAGGGTTAAGGAAGACGGAAAACAGATCCTCCTCCTGCCTTTTCCCACATCTATGAAAACCTGAAATTAATTTTTCATCTTGTGATGTTTACTTCAGATGTTAAAATAAATGAAAAGGCCAGGCCTTTTTTTTTTTAGGCTAAAGGCTCCATGAAATGCCTGAGATTAAGAAGATCTGAGGTTATTTTTTAAACCATCTTTCCAAAGCAATGTATTTAACACAACTATGTTATCTTTTTAGATCTGCAAATGAAGTGAAATAATTGGTGCACTTTTCCCACAATGTTACATGAAAATATATTTAACTATGGTATGTGGTACTTACATTTCACAAATTTAAATATATTTGTGTTCTCCTTCCTTCTCCCTAAGCCCCAATACACACACATACATGTAAATACACATACACACACAAACGTGTAAGCACACCTACACACAGATGCACACCCACAGACCCCCTAGATGATATATTCTAGTAGGAGGAGGATAAATGGAGACTTAGTAGAAGAAAATTAATGTTGTCCAAATAAAAATTTTAGAAGTTAGGCTCTTGTTCTCTCAGTTGAAGTTTCTGAAAATTTGTACTTAGTCACCCATCAGCCAGTAATGGCTCTATATTTCTTAAACAAATGTTACCAGTGACAGGGAGGACAAGGTAATAGCCCCCTCAAAACACAAATGTTTCAAAGGGTGTTGTGAGTGAGTGGAAGAATCTCGAGTCTTTACGTTCATCTTTCACTATCTAAAGTTTCTGGGGATAGAGATTTTGCGATGATTCCTGCAACTTTTCCTTGACGTCTATCCAAGAGCTTATTCCTCCTATCTAGCTGTAATTTTGTGTCTGTTAACCAGACTCTCCTTATTTTCCTCTCCCTTCTACCTTTCCCAGACTCTAGTAGACACAGTTTTATTCTCTGCTCTATACCATCAATGTTTTTACCTCCCACCTATAAGTCACTACATGCAGCATTTATCTGTCTGTGCCTGAATTATTTCACTTAAAAGAATGTCCTCTAGGCTTATTTATATTGTCACAAATGACATTTGTGTCATTCTTTTCTGTAGCTGAATAGTACTCCATTGTGTAAATATATCATGTTTTCTTTAATCGTACATCCATTGATGGATTCTTATGTTGATTCCATATCTTAGTTATTGTGAATACTGCTGCTTGTAAACACGGGGTACAGATGTCCTTTTAAATAGACATATTTTCTTTCCTTAGATAAATATCCAATAGTGGTACACATATTGATAAGATTGTATAATAGTTCAATTTTTAGCATTTTTAGTATTTACTATTTTCAATAATGGCTGTACTAATGACATTCCCACCATTACCTGTATTTGCTTTTGTTTATTTATTATTATTATTATTATTGGATAATCATTGAGGGCACAATGAGTCAGGTTATACTGCTTGTGTTGCTGGGTGAAGTCCCTCTATTAATAGTGTCCTGCCCCCAAGAGATGCGTCACACATCGAGGCTCCACCCCCCTTCCTCCTTCCCTCTCTCCCTTCTGCCATTCCCAATGTACTCAATGTGCTACTAAGTTGAGTTCCTTGTACATTCTGATAGCAATCCCTTGTCAGATAAATTGTTTGAAAATATTTTCTCCCATTCTAGAGGTTGTCTCCTTATTCTGTGGATTGTTTCCTTTGCTATGCAGAGCTTTTTAGTTTACATAGTTCCATTTGTCTATTTTTATTTTAGTTGCCTATTCCTTTGAAGTCTTTACTCATCAAATCTTTGCTTAGGTCAATGTCCTGAAGAATTGTCCTCATTTCCTTCTAGTAGTTTTATAATTTTGAGTCTCACATTTATATTTAATACATTTTGAGTAGATTTTTGTATTTGGCCAGAGATAGGGGTCTAGTTTCATTCTTCTGTATATCTAGTTTTCCCAGACCATTTATTAAAGAGGCTATCCTTTCCCCATTTTGTGTTCTTAGCATCTTTGTTAGAAATCTGTTGGCTGGCTGACTGGGCTCTGTAGCTCATGCCTGTAATCCTAGCACTCTAGGAGGCTGAGATGAGTGGATTGCCCTGACCACACAGGTTGGAAACCAGCCTGAGCAAAAATGAGACCACATCTCTAAAAATAGCCGGGTGTTGTGGCAGGTGCCTGTAGTCCCAGCTACTCAGGAGGCTGAGGCAAGAGAATTCCTTGAACCCAACAGTTGGAGGTTATTGTGAGCTATGACACCTGGCCATCCAGGGTCCTTTAAAGTTTCATACAATTTTTTTAAAGGCTATGTTAACCAGTTTGATGAAAGTATTTCAAATTGTATATAAAATACTTTGAAAACCAAAGTATATAAAAGTATATAAAACCAGCACATTGTATCCCATAATTACATTAATGTACACAGCTATGATTTAATAAATAAATAAATAACTCAATATTTATTATATACTTATTATATTGAGTTATTTATTTATAATACATATAATATTATATATTATAACTCAATAACTCAAAAAAAATTTTTTTAGATTGTTTATTTAGTATTGCTTTGGCCATTCAGAGTTTTTTGTAGTTCCATACAATTTTTTTTTAGGTTGTTTTCGTAAAAATCTACTTTTTGATATAGGTCTTTATTGTTATAAACTTCCCTTTTAGCACTGTTTTTACTGCATCCATAGGTTTTTGTTATATTCTGTTTCTATATTCATTTTTAAATTTTCTTCTTAATTTCTTCACTGACCCAATGGTTATTCAGAAGCTATTATTTAATGGTTTAATGGTTATTCAGAAGCTATTATTTAATGTCCGAGCACTCATAAAATTTTCCCACTTCCCCTTTTTATTGACTTATAGTTTTATTCTATTGTGGTCAGAGAATGTACTTGATGTTATTTAAATTTTCCAAAAATTTTTGAGACTTGTTTTATGAACTAACATGTGGCCCATCTCGTAGGATGTGCTATGTGCTGATAGAAAGAATGTGCATTCTGCAGCTGTTGGGTGAAATGTTCTGCAAATGTCTGTTGGGTCAATTTAGTCTATAGTGCAGTATATATTTTTTTGTTTTATTTTGTTTTTTTAATTTAATTTATTAAATCATAGCTATATACATTTATGGGGACAATGTGATGATTTGATATACAATGTAGAATGCTTAAATCAAACTGATTAATATAACCAATACCTCACTTACCTATTTTTTGTGGTAAGACATTTATAGTGGAGGGAGGGCATTTAGTGGGATCTCACCTAATGTGTACAATGCAAGGGTATATTTCAAAACAACTAAGAGTATATTATAGTACAGTTTAAATCCAATGCTCCTCCCTCCCACTTTTTTATTTCAGAATATCAGGGGGTATGCATGTTTTGTTTATATACTTTGTTTTTTGTCTCAATTAAATCAAATTTCTAAGGTGCCCTTCACCCAAATAGTGTGCACTGTACCCCAATAGCTTTGAAAGTCCCCATCCCCCCTTCCTCTTACCCCTCAGCCTAATTTTCATTGAGATTTAATTCCATATATGCACTTGCTTGTTGCTCGATTAGTTGCAACTTTGTATTGAGTACATGTGTTTGTCTCTCCATTTTTTTGATGTTTCATTTATAAGAATGATTTTCAGTTCCATCCAGGTTGCTACAAAAGATACTAGAACACCTTTTGTATGGCTGAGCAGTACACTGTGATATGCATATACCACATTTTACTAATTCATTCATGAATTGGTGGGCACTTGGGTTGTTTCTACATCTTTGTGATTGTGAATTGTGCTGCTATAAACATTTAAGTGCAGGTGTCCTTTTCATAAACTGACCTTTTTTTTCCTTTGTATATACCCAGCAATGAGATTGTTGGATCAAATGGTAGGTCTACTTTAATTTCTTTGAGATATCCCCATAACAGTTTTCCATTAAGGTTGTACTATTTTTTAATCCCACCAGCAGTATATAAGAGTTCCTTTCTCTCACATCTATGCCAAAATATGTTGTTTGGGGACTTCTTAATATAAACCATTCTCATTAGGGTTAGGTGTTATCTCATGTCTTTTTGATTTGCATTTTCCTGATGATTAGAGATGTTGAGTACTTTTTCATAAGTTTATTGGTCATTAGTATATCTTCATATGAAATGTTTCTGTTCAAGAATTTTGCCCCTTGTTTGGTTGTTTCTTACTGATTTCCTTGAGTTCTTTGTAGATTCTATTTATCGATCTTTTTATCAGATGTGCAACATGCAAATATTGTCTCCCATTCTGTGTCTATTTGCTCTTTTGATTGTATCATTGGCTGTGCAGAAGCTTTTTGATTTGACCAGGTCCCATTTATTTATTTTTGTTGCTGCTTTGATTCCTATTGTGGTCTTCTCCATGAATTCTTTGCCTATACCAATATATGTAAAAGTTTTTCCAACATTTTCTTCTAGGAGTCTTATAATTTCCTGCCTTACATTTAAATCTTTTATCCATTGTGAATTAATTTTTGTGAGTAATGAGGGGTACAGATCCTGTTTCAGTCTTCTACATTTTGCTATCCAGTTTTTCCAGCACCATTTATTGAACAAGGATACTTTTCCCCAGTATATGTTTTTTTCTCTTTTGTCAAAAATTGGATGCGAATATGGCTATAATTTCATCTCTGGTTTCTCTTTTCTGATACATAGGTCTACGCATAAGTCCAATGCTTCTTTGTTCATTTTCTAGATGATCTGCCTAGTGCTGAGAATGGGATGTAGAAGGGCTAAACTATTATTATATTGGGTGCAGAATGGCTAAACTATTATTATATTGGGATCTTTAGCTACAATAATATTTCCTTTATATATCTGGGTACTTTGTCATTAGATGAACATATATTTACTCCTGTTGCTGAATGGATATGAAAGGACTTTGCTGAATGAACACCTTTATCATATATAATGACCTTCTTTGTCTCTTTTCATGTTTTTTTATTTAAAGTCTATTATATATGATATAAGTATATCTACTTATGGTTGCTTTAAGTTTTTACTTGCAAGGAATAGCTTTTTTTTTCCATCCCTTTCTTTCAGTCTGGGTGTTTTTACAAATGAACTGAGATTCCTGTAGGCCTCATACAGTTGAGTCTTTTTAAAATCCATTTTGCCTGTCTATATCTTTTAATTGGGGAATTTAAATTGTTTATATTCAAGATTGTTATTGATAGATAGGCACTTACTCCTGCCATTTTAATTCTCTCTGTTGATTGCCTGGAAAAGAATCCACTTTCACAAGGACTCATTCAACTATTGGCAGCCTTCAGTCCTTACAGGCTCTTGGCCAGAGATACCAGTTTCTTGCCATGTGAACTTTTCCACTGGGCTACTCAAAGATGTGGCAGATTGCATCCCCCAGTGCAAGGACTCTGAGAGACAATGAGAGAGGTAAGGAGGAAACAGAGAAGAGACAGGAGGGGAGGGCAGAAGGGATTGAAGGAGACAGGGAAGATTTACACACACATAAGAAGGAAACCAGAACCTTTTTAGTAATCTAATCATGGAAGTGACATCCCAGACCTTTTGCCATATTCTGTTCATTAGATATGAGTCATTGACCCAACCCACACGTAAGGGAAAGACATTACACAAAGGCATGGATAGAAGAAGGAATGACTAAGTACAGTTTTAGAGTCTGTCTATAAAAAAGAATTTTCATAAGTCAAAATAAATTTTTTATTAGTAGCAATTTAAAAATTTAATATTGTATTTTGGGGTTCTTGATTTAATTGAATGGTTCATCAAAAAATGATGAGAGTTAAAAGTAACACCATTATTAAAATGGGGGAAAAAAACCCCAGAAGTGTTAATAATACTGACCTTAAACTGAAAGATTCAGACTGACAAGTGAAACTTAAAATATGCAAGTATCTTTTTATTTTACTATATTCAATAACATAAGTTTTAATAATAGCAAAATAAAATAATTCATAAAAATAACATTTATCAATGTTAACTTGGATTTTGTCGATTATTTTGACAATATGTCAAGTATGAGCAAAGGTTCTGCTTGGCCTCATTTTACAATGGAGGGCACTGAGGCATAGGATAAATAAGGCAACTTACCCAAGGTCAATAGCAAGTAAATGAAAGAGTTAGAATTTTAACATGGAAAATCTAAGTCCAAAGACGACATTCTTAATAATTTCGCTGAGATCCTAAGATCATTAAAAAAAAAAAATAACCTTTTAAATTAATCATAAGTTGCCAGGCATCTGTGAAGAGATTGTCTCATACCTGTTTATTGAGGTTCACAGTTGAGAACTAGGTAGACACTCCATTTTCACTTTCCTTCAACCAAATGACACTCACTAACAACTAATTAACTTAAGGATATATCTTACATGGGCACTCCTGATTTATCACACATTTAACCATCCATTTATCCAACCATCCACCCAACTACTGATTAATCCATCTAACACTCCTAATTCATCTACATATTCACCAATACATCCATCCACTTATTCCCTCATGTTTTATCTGCCCATCTGCTTCATCAACCATTCATCTATCTTCCACCCACCCATCCTTTTTATCTAGGACTATTACTAGTCTCAACTATGCTATTCCCTAAATCAGTGTTTCTTGAACTTCAGCCATTTATACTCTTGTCTCAATATTTATAATCATATCTTTACACTTTTTGTCCTATTAAAATTTTTAAAAATATCTATTTTACTTTAAAAATTATAAATGCCTCCATTGGCTTCACTGTAATATTTGTAAAATTAAAAACTTTATATATGTTACTTTTTTTCTAAATACAATTTAAATTAAATTGATAAAAGTTAATTAAAAAAACAAAAACATTTTGCCTGCTAGCTACCAAACCTTAAGACTCAATTTATCCCTATCCTGGAGTGTTTAGAAAGAGCAAGAGAATAAATGTGGACCATTGTCTTTATTTCAGAAACTACCCTACTTTGTTGAGGGAACAATCTGGATTCAAACTCTACCTGAGCCTGAGGCACTTCAGGAAGTAAAGAAAGGAGTAAAGGACAACCTCTCTCATTTACCCAACCTCCTCCAATCTCTGTGCAATTGACAGGTGTGAAACAAGATTGCTTTTCTGGCCATCTGTGGGGCCACTCTTGAGTCAATATTTCATATTCATTAACTAATGAACAGCTGGAGTTCAGCAAAACCTTTCTATGAAGGCTGCTTTCAGAGCTTGCTAAGTCAATACCTCCTGTGATTGTCCCATATCTAATAGCTGCATTTGGCTCCCTCCTTCATTCCTAGAAGTAGACATTGTGATAACATTGTCTGATGACAATTTGTAGACTCTGAAATATGAGGGCTGTTCATATTTTGTTATTGTTGGTATTATTTTTTCAAATACTACATGGATGGATACTTTCTGGACAGCCTTTGTATATGTATTCGGACTGTTCATGTGTTTGAAAATATAGAAAAAATTATTCACTCAGATTCATGAATATCAGGAGGAGCAGAACATGTTCTTTAATCATCCTCCCTTCTTACCCCTTTCTTTCTCTTTATTGTTCTCCAGACTCCACATTCCTTTCCATTCCTCCCTTCCTTCTTTCTCCATTGCCTCTCTCCTTCCCCCATCCTTCTTTTCTTTATTTTTTGTCTTAAGTACCTCTTTCTTTCATCTTCTTAATTCAATAATGGTTTCTTGAATGATATAACTGTCTATTAATATTGAAAAATAATCTGAATCAGCGTAACAAATTCTAATTTAAAATGACTAGAACAGATGATAGGTTAGTTACTGGAGGTTTGGAGGAAAATTCTGAGTGTCTATCTCTTAAATTTGTTGTAGAATATTAAATCAAATAATGATCTTAAAACATATGTTTGGCATATAGTTAGTTAGTATTATTTTCTTTCTCTGAGTCTCTTCCCATAATCGTTTCATATATAGTTAGTATTATTTTCTTTCTCTGAGTCTCTTCCCATAATCATTCAATATAAATAATAGTTTCAGATCACATTTTTTTTCCAAAAGCACTGTGACAGATTAGATTATGTTTGAGGGACTATCACGTGTTGGACAAACATTAAGCTTTATTTTAATCTTTGCCTTTTTCTAAGAGATTGACTTAGTCACTCTTGATCTTTATCCCCTAATCATGTGGCTTCAATTTTAGTTGTCAAATTGTGCTTTGCTTTCCTATGCTTGAGAAAAAGCATTCTTTGTAGTATTTAAATGTATTAGAGCTGCTGTTGGCTACTACTTGAATATTCTTAGAGTGCCCCCTTCTGTTTCCTAACAGTAACAATGTAGATTATTGTTATTTTAGGCTGAAAATTCTAATGCAATTATTCTTTGTGAAAAATATATGAAGTGGGGTAATGTTAGCATCAACTCTGGCTGGCCAGAGAAGACACTGTGAGTGACCTGAACAATATCCACAGTGTTGTCAGAACACTATAACAATCATATTGCTTGTCAAAGCTCTCTGGTCAATATCTTAATAACCTTAATCTTTTTTATAAATTCATAATGTTGGCAGGTATAACGGTACCCTTATTATAGATGAGAAAGGTATTACGACCCCCTTATTATGGATGAGAAAGCTGAGACTAATTTGCCCAATTATTTATAGACCCTCCCAAGTGAGAATAATTTCTTGCTTTTTTAAACAGTTGGCAGGTAGATATTTTACTCACATTTCTGAGGATCCTTAGATTATAAGCAAATGAAATCAATTAGACTTAAGCAAAAGAAAGAAAATCATTACAAAGTACAGAAGTTTCTCCCAGAACCCAAAAACCACGGGGCCTAGGGGAAAGAATGGAACTTGGCACAGCTGAGCCATCAGTACTAACATTTTAGTCTCTACTGTGTCTCATTCAGCTTCCCTTGGCCTGTCTGCTTTCTTTTCATTCTGCTTTCAGGTTTTCTCTGCTGCCTTCAAGTTTTATATTGGCATGTCTAAGACCACTGGGGCTCACTCTTTTCATTTCAGCTACAAATGAAATGGTAGACACAATCAGACTGCCTTTCTTTGAATTAAATGTTGGGTCCTGAAACAATATGGCTGGAGATACAGGTGACACAGCAGAAACACGGAACATACTCCTTTGGGCAGTTACTAGGAAGAGTTCCTGAAAAGATAACCCATGGTCAGTTGGTACCTGGGCTACCTAACTGACTGTGAAATCTATTAACTAGTCACAAGGGTATTTACTCTGTGCCTTGAGGAGGGACTTGTGAAACTGATAGCCCAGCCCTTCCCATTCCTGGCCAGCTCTTAAGAGCCAGTACCCTGCTTGATGGGGCCACTTAGGATGTGGCCAGAGACAAGGATGTCTTTCATAGGCAGCAGGTACAGACCAAACACCTGCAGACTTATTCCTAGAACAGTCAGGAAAATAACAGGCTCTTATCTAAGTCTGGAAGGTCACTGAAGCATTACTGATAATTTAAATAGAGAGTTTATCTGAGGGCTTATCATTTCCCCCAAAACAGTAATTTATTATTATTATTATAAAAATGCATATTTTTAACTTTCCTCACATTTTATGAAAAAGTAACCCAATAGTAATTAAAAATATTCCTGATTTCTATCTCATCACAAGAGACCACAGAGACCACAGCATAACACATGAAGGTTGATCACTCCAAAATATTTTCCCAAGCGTATACCAAATTATAAGTGGGACTTCACCATGCATTTGTAAATACAAAACTTGAGGTGCAGCAAATATTTTATTCCTTTATTTTTCTAACCCACTTCAGCCACTTGCCAGGGTTGACATGACATCTAATCTTGAGCACTACGATGTCCTTTGTTGGGGCAGTGGGTGGGAGGGTAGACAAGAGAGGAATAGGTGTGGAAGATTTTCCTTTTCTACCTTGAAATTATATAACAATTTTGGATTTATATCATCTAGAAAAATAGGGAAGGTGCCTTGTCCTTGGTCCTTCAGGGTACCTCTCCTTGGACTCTCAGTTTGATCTCATATCTCTATGCCCAGCTTAGGGATGATGCTCCCAAGAACTCCAAGCTCCATAACCAATGTCCAGCCTCCTTGGGACATAGATTTATGCATTTTCTCCTTTCAGAATTTTGTAATCGATGGATGGTTCAGAGGACCCTACCATTGTTCAGGTCCCTACCATTCTAACCACCCAACATTTCAATCCTCCCAATTCCAAAAATTGACTTTTTTCCTCCAACAAAAACATTCCAACTTTCCATGTAACCCACCACAACCATCACTCCTTTTAGGTGACAACTCCAACTTGCTTATAAGACTTCTTGAAATAATATGCATTTTAATCAATTAGAAAAGCAGGTAATTGAACTATTTAATCTGTCATTACTCTACCTAAACATCTCTATATTACAGGATTTTGATAATCTTGCACTTCTTGAATGTCCTGAGCAATGTATAAATAATTACGTAAATTTATACTGTTTGTTAATTATAACAACCATGTTTGAAAGTCCCTTATGATGCAGACACTATGCTAAGTTCTTAACCTTCATTAGTTTTGATCCTTACAGCAATTTACAGATATAGAAACTGAACTTTAGTCATCAATATTTGATGAAGTTATAAAGCTGCATTAGTCAACAGAAATGCAATGAAGTCATATAGGTATTTTTAAATTTTCTAAAGCCCCATTTAAAAATGCTTTTTAAAAACAGGTAAAGGGGATTGGATTAAAGATGGTGGCCGAGTAACAGCTTCCCTTGTAACTGGGCATGGCGAGTCTGGGGAGACAAGATTCCAGGCATCTCTGGCCAATGGGATCTGCCTATGATTATCCCTTTGAGGATACAGGGAGCCAGCAAGGGATATCTGGACCCCAGAAAGAGGACAAAAACAGTGGAAAACTGTCAAGAGGCTGCGTGTGTTCGATCGACCTAATCACACCGGCAACTGTGAGTACAAGTGGCAGTGAGACTGCAAACCGGAAAGGCCTTGCCTGTGAACTGTTTTGGTGTTCTTGGACTTGGCACTCAGTTGAGCTGCCTTGGGGACAGTTTGAGCAGGAGTGTGGAGAACGTTGGGCATTGTCTGGGGCCCCAGAATGAGCCACTGAGCTGGGCGAAGTAAGCCATTGTGAAAGAACTGCTCCGGCAAGCTCCGCCCTAAGGGTCCCAGAGCAAGGATCGGGTGGGACAAAGTAACCTAGTGACTGAGCAGCCTAAAGGGGGGACTGAACTGCCTTACAGCCTTAATCCTTAGGGGCAGAGTGAGGCGGTTTTGGCACACCGGAGCGTTGGGCTGTTGCCCTGGGTAGAGTGCCGTGATGTCACAGCTCATAGCAATCTCAAACTCCTGGGATTGGCACCACCTAGAACTCCATAAGAGCTATGCAGTGACCCCCAACCAGTGACCCACACCCACCGGGCCTCCGCATTCCCTGACCAGGAACTGTGGGAGCCACGCAACCCTGCATCCTCCCTGCTGTGTCCTCCAAGCCTCCACACTAGCCCGTTCATCTGGCCAGGGACGCTGGCAGCTGTGTGCCCTCTGGAGCCCTCCCTGCCTTTAAGCAGAGCCCTTCTCCTGGCCAGAGACTGCTGGAGCCTTGAGCTGTCTGTGCCAAGTCATTGGGCTCCAGGCACTCCCAGAAACATGCACACCACCCCAAGCCCTGTTGCTGGATCTGGGCGTGTCACACACCAGAGCTGGTTCCACAACCAGAACTCCCTAGCTAGAGCACCCCCAGAAGAACTACACAGGGTCACTCCCTACAAAGATCCAGCAACAATAGAGTGATCCTGCTGGGGTCTAATCTTGGAGAGATACCTCCTCAACTCTGAGGATGGCAAGAGGCAACAGTGAAAAACAATCATGAGGCGAAATCAAAAGAAAAACTCTGGCAATATGAATAATCAGAGTAGATCAACTCCCCCAAGGATCAATGAGGCAGAAACAACACACGACCCCATGCACAAACAACTAGCTGAGATGTCAGAAATTGAATTCAGGATCTCGATAGCAAATAAGATCGAATTAGAATTCCAAAACGTATCTCAAGAATTCAATGGATTCAAAGACCAAATGACCAAAGATTTTGACACATTGAGACAAGAAGTTGTATCCCTCAAAGATCTTAGAAACACAGTAGAATCCCTCAGTAACAGAATGGAGCAAGCAGAAGAAAGGATTTCTAACATTGAAGACAAAGCTTTCGAACACTCCCAAACCCTCAAAGAAGAAGAGAAATGGAGAGCAAAAACAGACCACTCTCTCAGAGAGCTCTGGGATAATTCAAAGAAAACCAATATTCATCTTATAAAGATCACCGAAAGTGATGAAGTGGCTTCACAAGGCAGAGTATCTTCTCCATGAGATTATGAAGGAAAACTTTCCAGACATGCCAAGAGACTCTGAAATTCAGATAGCAGACAGCTTCAGAACTCTAGCATGACTAAACCCAAATAAGACATCCCCCAGACACATCATAATCAATTTCACTAAAGTTAATATGAAGGAGAAAATTCTGAAAGCTGCCAGACGAAAAAAAAACATTACCTATGTGGGGAAAAATATTAGAATAACTGCAGATATCTCTGCTGAAACCTTTCAAGCTAGAAGAGAGAGGATGGTCATCGAATTTTAATCTCCTAAAACAAAATAACTTTCAACCCAGGATCCTGTACCCAGTTAAACTGAGCTTCATTTCTGATGGAGAAATTAAATACTTCACTGACATTCACATGTGGAAGAAATTTTCTACAACTAAACCAGCTCTCCAGGAAATTCTTAGACCTATCCTCCATAAAGACCAGGGTAACTCTCCACCACAAAAGTAAACCCACCAAAAAAAATTCTGACCAAATTCCAACTTCCACAATCACAAAAGGATTAAAAATGTCCACCGGACTCTCAAAAGACTTATCAATATTCTCAATTAATGTGAATGGTTTAAATTGTCCCCTAAAGAGGCATAGGTTGGCTGACTGGGTGCAAAAACTCAAGCCAGATATCTGCTGCATACAAGAATTGCATCTTTTATTAAAAGACAAATATAAACTCAAGGTGAAGGGATGGTCATCTATATTCCAGGCAAATGGAAAGCAGAAAAAAGCAGGTATTGCAATCCTGTTTGCAGATGCAATAGGCTTTAAACCAACAAAAATAATTAAGGATAAGGATGGACACTTCATATTTGTTAAAAGTAATGCTCAATATGATGAGATCTCAATTATTAAT
>CAUYPK010035896.1:0-15144 GCA_963574355.1 Loris lydekkerianus | reverse complement strand
CTCTTTCATGTTTACATGGATGGAGCTGGAACATATTCTTAGTAAAGTATCTCAAGAATGGAAGAAAAAGTATCCAATGTACTCAGCCCTACTATGAAACTAATTTATGGCTTTCATATGAAAGCTATAACCCAGTTATAACCTAAGAATGGGGGAAGGGGGAGAGGGAGTGGAGGGAGGGGGAGGATGGGCAGAGGGAGGGTGATTGGTGGGATTACACCTGCAGTGCATCTTACAAGGGTACATGTGAAACTTAGTAAATGTAGAATATAATTGTCTTAACACAATAACTAAGAAAATGCCAGGAAGGCTATGTTGATCAGTGTGATGAAAATGTGTCAAACTGTTTATAAAACCAGTGTACGGTGCCCCATGCTCGCATTAATGTACACAGCTATGATTTAATATTAAGAAAAAATAATAACATTTAAAAAAAAGAATGGAAGAAAAAGTATCCAATGTACTCAGGCCTACTATGAAACTAATTTATGGCTTTCATATGAACACTATAACCCAGTTATAACCTAAGAATATGGGGAAAGGAGATAGGGAGGGGAGGGGGGGAGGAGGATGGGCACAGGGAGGGTGATTGGTGATTGGTGGGATTACACCTGTGGTGCATCTTACAAGGGTATATGTGAAACTTAGTAAATGTAGAATATAAATGTCTTAATGCAATAGTTAAGAAAATGCCAGGAAGGCTATGTTAACCAGTGTGATGAAAGTGTGTCAAACTGTTTATAAAACCAGTGTATGGTGCCCCATGATTGCATAATATACACAGCTATGATTTAATAAAAAAAAAATAGACTTTGAAAATGAAGTTCATTATCTATACCCTGTTTTTTGCATCAATACATGCGCTGTGAGCAAGCAGTTTTTCTGCCACTGAGATATTCTGATGGTAGGCAGCATAGTGGAGAGCAGTGTTACCGTAGAGATCTCGAGAATTAGGGTCAGCACCAACTTCCAGCAGAAGAGTTGCACATTCCTCTTCCTGACATTGGACAGCCTGGCAGTATTAAATCAAGAAATACATAGTGAATTCTAGGAATTCAACATAAACTTGCCACAGATTTAACCAGCATGTCATATTTAAAGGAGATACATTTGCTTTCATTCTGTGTATTTAGATCAAAGCCATCGAATGCTGAAATAGCTGGCTGCTCTATACCTTCAACAGAGGTGTCCTCTTTTTGCTGTCACGCCTGTCCAGAGTACACTTTTTCTGGACCAAGAGTCTCACCACATCTACATGGCCATTGGCACAGGCCAAATGCAGAGCTGTCCTGTGAAAGTGAGAGGACATTTAGGAAATTATAATGCACTATCTCAAAACATAATAATGATTCACATAACTGTCAATATTAAAATAGCATGTGATTCTTCTGCCTTCAATGAATATTTGATTTTCTTGTGATGAAAGCACAATAACTATTTGCTCTTACTACTCGCTATATTAATGATAGAGAAGTCTATTTGAACAGAAGGAGTTTGGCCTTTAGATTCAGAGAAAGTGGAATTTGATCCTACTTTAAGCTCTGTTAGTTACCGGCTAGCACTTAGTCTTTCTGGCTCTCAATTTTGTCATCAATAAAATGCAGATAAAAATAGTAGCTACCACATCATGGTGATGCTTCAGTGAGAATGTATACTAAGAGTAGTTCCTAGCCCAAACAGAAGTTCAGTGACTGTTAGATATTATCATTATTACTATTACTAAACACTGACAACATTTGAATTAAGCAAAATGATAGAATTATACTGCCTTTGTGCTTTGTTTTGAAGATCTCTGACATTAGAATAGCACTTGTCATTCGTGATTTATTTTGAATAAAATGGGCAGCCTTTTAGACATTCTCTTATTAGTAAATAAAATAATGGGGCATCACACAATTCATGGTGACTCACATTAAGTGAAATACAGTATGTACAATAGGTCTAGGGCAGAGATGTTGATAAGCATTTAAATAGATTTCACTTCTTCACAGTGCTATGGGAAAAGAAGGCTAAAAGAACAACAAACGTTTTAGAGTATTATAATTCTTCCTTTGATTTTCAAAAGACTACAAGATAAAGGAAACTCAGAGGTCAGATCAATGGATATTACTTATCTTTCAATTTTCAGATTTACAGGATGTATGCAATCAGATATGCCCAAGGATTAACATTAGTATGTGATACTGTTAGGCATTTGTAAAAGGGCAATCTAAGGTGATCTTTTGTACTATACTACCTTCAGAATTCTTTTGTTTGAAAGGAGGGAAGAAAAGTTTCAACTGAGACCAATTCAAGCTCATTTTTGTGGGGCTGTGCATACAGACAGCAGGAGCCCTGGAATTTGTCCCCCTCACGGGTTCTGTGAGCCTGAGAGGGAAGAAATCCTAGCCCCCAGGGAACAGGAGGGCCGACCCAGAGCGAGGTCTCCACTAGGAATGAGCATTTCCTCCACAGTGACCCCCAGGTCCCCGGCCCAGAGCAAGCAGCTCCTATTTATTACCTGTATGCAGAATCTTTAATATCCAGCAAGTAGGGTTCCTGGGACAGGATTGTCTCCATTTCTCTTAGGTTGCCCAGGCAGGCAGCCTTGTGCAATGGCCAGAAGTCAACTTCATCGATCGTGTACCAGGGCTGCGAATAAGCCCTGGCAGGGACCTCGTCTGTGGAGCCCACTACCGCCTCCCATATTGTGCGGAGGAAGGGCGACTCGCCGTCCCTTCTCTGTCTTCCCAAGCTAAAGAAGGTCATGGGGCCCGCTGTGGTGTTTAGGGAAAATTTATATACCCCCTCCCCAAGCTAATCCAAGCGAGGGAGCGCGGACTAGCCACAATCTCCAAGAAGGAAACCAGCTTCCAGTCTCCCGCAACAAATAAATCGGCAAGCAAAGCACAGCAAGCAGAGCCCAGCGCAGCCAGGCGGAGCCGAGAGAAGCCCAGCCCCGCGGTCAGGCACGAGTGCGCGTGACCAGCGGCAACCGGCTAAACGTCCTCTCTTAAACCGTCCCGGCGCGGCGGGGCGCGGTCGCGCTGCTCCCAGGCCCGAGGGCTGCTGCTGGCGACTTCAGTTCCAATGCCTTTGCTGGCTGCCGGGGCTAACCCTGGCTGCTTCCCGTCGCCAGCGTGCACCTGCCCAACTTGTACTTTGACGGTCCGGGGGAACGCTCCGGCAGCGCCCGCCTCTCCTCATCCCGCCATCCTGGCGTGGCAGCGCCGGATATTGGGCGCTGGGCGCCCCCAGGGTCGGAGCTGAGCACTGGTCCAGAAGTGGGCGCTGCTGGGGCTGCTGGGGCTGCTGGGGACCAGATTCGGGGTTGCAGCGCCGCCTACCCGAGCTCTCCCTGTCTATTCCCCAGGCAGCCAGTAAGATTTTCCTTTTACTTACCTATATCTAACAAATTTTTCATCAAAGATATTCCTAATTAATTTTTTTTTTTTGGTTTTTGGATTTCTTTTTCTTTCACATTAATACGAGGGTACAAATGATGGCTGTTACAATGTTTGTTTGCTTTGTTAGGTAAGGTCCCTGTTGTAGTTGTGTCCCACACCCAGATGTGGCATAGACCTTTACCTTGTGCCTATTAGTTGGTAGCACACAAATCCCCCTCTTTATTTCTCTCTCTTTCCTCTCCCCTCCCCCAAACATGAATTAACTGGAGTTTTTCTCTTGTGTGGACATGTATTTATTCATCTACTAGCTTTATATTAGATTTGAGTATATTGGAGACTTGCTTTTCCATTCTTGTGATACTTCACTAAGAAGAATGTGCCTCAACTCCATTCAGGTTAATACACAAGATGTAGAGTCTCCATCTTCATGAGGCTGAAGAGTATTCCATTGTATGCATATACCACAGTTTATTAATCCATTTGTGGTTGGATTGATGCATACTTGGGTTGTCGACACATTTTTTTTATTGTAAATTAACCTCAGATAAACAATCTTACTTGAAATGTCCTTATGATAAAATGATTTTTTTTTTCTAGGTAGAACTAGTTACAGGATTGTGTAACAAAATGGAAGGTCTATTTTGAGTTCTTTGAGGATTCTCCATACTTCTTTCCAAAGGGATCATAATAGTTTGCAATCTCACCAACAGTATAAAAGTTTTCCCTTTTCTCCACACCCTCACCAGAATCTGCAGCTTTGCGACTTTGTGATGTGGGCCATTCTCCCTGGGGTTAGGTTATATTTCAGGGTGTTAGTGATTTGCATTTCTCTAATGATTATGGACAATGAGCATTTTTTCATATATTTCTTGGCCTTTCCTCTGTCTTCTTCAGAGACGGTGCTGTTCATGTCTCTTGTCCAGGGATGGATGAGATCATTTGCTCTTTTTTGTTGATTAATTTCTCAGTAAATTCTATTTATCAACCCTTTGTTAGATTCATAACTTGCAAATATCTTTTCCCATTCTGAGGGTTGTCTGTTTGCTTTAATTGTTGTCTCCTTAGTTGTGCACAAGCTATTTAGCTTAATTAAATCCCATTTATTTGTGATTCCACTCATGTCTTCAGAAAATCTTTCCCCAGGCCTATATCATCAAGAATTTTCCCCATGCTTTTATCTAGGATTTTTATTGTTTCATGTCTTAGATCTAAATCTTTTACTCATCATGAGTCACTTTTTTGTAAGTAGTGAAAGATGCAGGTCCAGTTTCAGTTTTCTACGTGTGGTTATCCAGTATCTCCAGCACCATTTATTCAAGAGGGATTCTTTTCCCCAGGGCATGTTTTTGTTCGGTTTATCACGTGTCAGAGTTCTCTGTGGGTCTCCATCTAGGTTGGGGGTCGACAAGGGAAAAAACACTGAGGGAAAACAACAAGACTGTACAATAACTTAATGTATAAAGTCTGTGGAGCCTGAAGAGGTGGACATTGGCTCACAGGCCAGACAGAAAATTGAGACAATGCAGCTACTTTCTGACTTCTCAAAAACCTTTTATGGATCTCTAACACAAAGTGTCTATGCAAAACTGTAAAGGTGCCAAAATTCAAAAATAGGATTAAAAGAATTCCAAGCCCCCTGGAAGAATGGGTAAAGAGAAAATGGCTGGGTAATTGGAAACATAAATTGTCAACAATGGCCGATAACATATTTAGAAAGGGGGAGGGGACAACATTTCCTCTCAGCAGGGCAAACAGAACAACTTCCCTAATGTAACTGCCCATCCAGAGTTCAAAGGGTTCAGCCCCGCCTACCTGCCGGTCTCTGCATAGAGATGGTCTTCACAACTTTGCCCTGTCTGGAACACCTCTGGGCTCCTTTCATCTTCAGTGGTCTGGATGACCCAGAAGTATGGAGCATCTGTGTGCTTCTCCCTGGACTGAGGTGAGGTATCCTCCAGAGCGATCACCTGGTCTGCCACCCACAACCAAGGATGAGTTGGTGATAGGAGTATGGTTTCATCTCTTAAGTTTTCATTTGATTCCATATGACCTTAGTAGGTCTATGTCTACTTTTCTGCCAATACTATGCTGTTTTATCACTGTGGAGTTGTAATAAAACCTTAAGTTTGCTAGAGTGATGCCTCCAGATTTGTTTTTATTACCAAGAATTGCCTTGGCTATATGGGTGTTTTGTTTTTTTGTTTTTTTGTTTTTTTTCTGGTTTCATACAAAACAAAGAACTATGTTTTTGAGTTCCTCAAAGTATGGTTTTAGTATTTCAATGGGGATTGCATTAAATCTGTAGAATAGTTTGGGTAGTATTAACATTTTAACAATGTTGATTTTTCCAATCCGGGAATCCATATATTCTTCCATTTGTAAATGTCTTCTGCACTTTCTTTTCTTAGGGTTTCATAATTCTCTTTTTAAAGATCCTTCACCTCCTTCTTAGGTATATTTCCAGGTGTTTTATTTCTGTGCAGAAGCTTTTTTATTATTATTTTATTTTTTGTACTTTTTGGCTAGGGCTGGGTTTTAACCCACCACCTCTGGTATATAGGGCCAGCGCCCTACTCCTTTGAGCCACAGGCACCGCCCCAGGTGTTTTATTTCTTTAACTGTACTGTGAAGGGTGTTGTGTCCTTGATTTGCTTCTCAACTTGACTGTTATTGGTGTATACAAAGGCCACAGACTTGTGGGCATTGATTTTATACTCTGAGATGTTACTGTATTTCTTGATCACTTCCAGGAGTCTGGTGTTAAGTTCCTGGGTTTTTCTAAGTATAAGATCATATCATCATATTGTCAGCAAAGAGCGAGAGTTTGACCTCTTCTGCCCCCATCTGGATGCCACTTATATCCATCTCTTGTCTGATTCCATTAGCTAGAACTTCCAGCACTATGTTGAATAGTAGAGGTAACCAGACATCCTTGTCTGGTTCCAGTTCTAAGTGGAATGCTTTTACTTTTACTCCATTCAGTATGATATTAGCTGTGGGTTTGTCACAGATGGCTTCAATCAGTTTAAGAAATGTGCCACCTATGCCTATATTGTTAAGTGTTCTTGTTAGAAAAGGATGCTAAATTTTATCAAATGTTTTTTCTGCATCTATTGAGAGGATCATATGGTCTTTGTTTTTGCTTAGATTTATGAGGGGAATTACATTTATGGATTTGTGTATGTTAAACCAACCTTGTATCTCTGGAATAAAGCCTACTTGATACTGATGTATAATTTTTTTTAATGTGTAACTGCATTCTATTTGCTAGAATTGCATTGAGTATTTTTGTAATTGATATTCATTAGTGAAATTGGTCTGGAGTTCTCCCTTTTTGTTGGGTTCTTTCCTAGTTTTGCTATCAGGTAATGTTTGCTTGATAGAATGTGGGGGAAGGTTCCTTCCTTCTCAGTGTTTTGGAATAGGTTCTGCAGTATAGGTACAAGGTCTTTAAAGATTTGATAGAATTCTGGTGTGAAGTCCTCTGGTCCAGGGCCTTTTTCTGTTGGGAGCTTTTTTATCATTTCTTTAATTTCTGTGCTTCATATAGGTCTGTTCAAGAGACTCTTTCTTTCCTGGTTAAACCTAGGGAGCTTGTGTGATTCCAGGAATTGGAAGGATGTTTCTGGGTGGCACAATCCAGCCAAAGGTGCATGGAGTTCACTCTTCCCAATCTCCCCAAGAGCAGCTGAGAAAGAGATGTCTCTACACCACCATCTTCAATTAAATCTTTAATGAGCTTACAGATGCTCCTTATAATTTGAAAATATCAAAAGTCAAAAATTCATTTAATACATTTAACCTCCAAAATATCACAGCCTACCTTAGCCTATCTTAAACATTGTCAGAACACACACTACCTACAGTTGGCCAAAATCATCTAACACAAAGCCTACTTTAAATATGTGGGTCACTTTGAAAGCTTTGAGATAGACTGTGTTATGTATGATTCATTATTTCACATTCAAGTTGATAGCATGGTTTCTGATTCACTCCTGCACAGCTTATCGTTTTTGCTGGCAGGGTGTCATGTTTCCTTCACCAAAGATTTTACATATTTCTTGATTTTTGTGTATCTAAAAACTTTCATAATGAGCCACATAAAATGCTGAATTTTTCATGTAATTTATTGGATACTGAAATTGAATGGTTATATGGATACACCAAGTATGTTTCTACTGAAGGCGCATTGATTGGCATCATTGTAGAGTGGAAAAGTCATTAAGGTGAACCAGTGTACAAGGGTCCATTATAAGTTGGGGACTGCATACTGCTTTTATGATGAAAAAGTATTCATGATAATTCATTTGACAAATATTTATTGAATATACTTCATATGTGCTACATATATGTAAAGTAAAAAGTTAAAAGACTGAGACCTTGTCTGAGTGACCATCTCTTGGATATGATTTCTGCACTTCTAAAGATAAAAATATTTGCATTACTACCCTCACAAGTTACTCCAAGGATCCAAATGATACAACATATGTAAAAGCACTTTTAAGTATAGTATATACCTCATCCCCAACTACAAAAATTGCCTGCATATCCCTAGAATACTGTATATTAAAACAGAATTTGGTTGGAAAAATCCACATAAAAGTAGACCCATGCAGTTCAAACCTCTGTTGTCCAACTGTTAAATGTTTTAAGTTACTACCCAAACCAATAATATGAGAAGCAAGTCAGATTACAACATAGCTGGTCAAATAAGATGAGTAAGTGATAAAATTTAGATGAAAATTAATCTATTTATCTAAAATAATTTTAATTAATTTCAGTGAGATACTTATTTGTGAATCATAAATTCTGCTAGGTTTAACAAAAATGACTTTTAAAAAACCATCAGAGTTCCTGGAGTCGTACTACCTCCCTAAACTCAACCAGAAAGACTTAGAAGTTTTGAACAGACCAATTATCAAGCACTGAAATTACAACAAAAAAGTGTAAAACAAAAGTCTTGGACCAGACATATTTTTATTTATTCATTTATTTGTGTATTTATTCATTATTTTTAGACAGAGTCTCACTTGGTTGCTGGGTCTAGTGTACCATGGCATCAGCCTAGTTCACAGAAAATGCAAACCCCTGGGCTCAAGAGATCCTCCTGCCTCAACCTCCCCAGTAGCTGGAACTATAGGTATCTGCCACAACACCCGGCTAATTTTTATTTTTAGTAGAGATTGGGTCTTGTTCTTGCTCAAGCTGGTCTCCTGGAATTGGAATTCCTGACCTCAAGTGATCTTCTCACTTTGGACTCCCAGAATTCTAGGATTATTACAGGTGTGAGCCACCACCCCCCACCCTGATTTTTGTTTTGATCCATTGAAAAGAATGGAGAAAACAGGTTGCTATTTTTTTAATAACCCTATCTCAGCCACTGTGTTTTCCTCAGATTTTTATAAAAGATAATGCCAAGAGGTTAATTTTGAATCAATTTCCACAGAAAGTATTATGTACACAACAGTTCATTTATTATTTTTTGACAGATAACTACAAAAAAAATTCTCCTTAAAAAGTGTTAATATTCTTCTTTTAAAAAGATTAAAAAAATAAAACACAGCAGAATCTCTATAGTTGGCTACCTCCCTATATTAACTACCTCTTTAAATTGATCTGATTTTCATAGACCAGACATGCACCACATGTATGTATAAGTAAGTAGGCCTAGTTCCTTATGTTTATACAGGATGGACATAAAGTTCATGTGCAATTTAAAATAGTTTTAACATAGTAAACTGCACATGAACTTTATGTCCACCCTGGATATCAATTTACAAGCTGAATATTAAGTGAGCCTCTAAAGATTTATTGAACTTAATAGAAAAATCAGAACCCGCTTAAAGCCTAGCACTAATAATAAAAATGAGAGTGGACAAAGTTTTGGGAAAATGAGCTCACCTACTCCACGTGTGTGTTGAAGGTTGAATAGACAGATTGTGGGCATTTTACAAATTGCTCAGTGAACCAGGTAGAATGAATTGGGATGTGATAAGAATTCACTGTGTAAATTCATCCACCTGAAAATCTGATCAGTTTTCAAATGCTGGGAATTGCATGGCTGATGACCTGACAAAGAACAAGCAGTTAGTACCCTTAACCATTCTCATGTTCTGCATAAGCATAAAGATATACTAGATGCATACTTGGATATTTGTTTAAATTTATATGAATGATAATCTTTTTTACTTCCTTGGTAGGTTTTTGGTCCCCTCTATTGTTCTTTTAATTTTTTTCTGTTTATAGAGATGAAGTTCAGCAATATGTAGGATCAGTGGCATAGAATCATAGATTTTTGAGCATATAAATGAGACAATTCAAAATATTTTCCCTCAGCCTGCTGCCAGCACCCCCGCTCTCGACCAGCCCTGGTAATGCTCTCCGCTGCAGCTCTAGCACCTCAACCCTGAACAGTGCTAAAGTGGCTATGCTAGAGGCTTTTGGAGGAATCCGGCAGCCCCTTTAGCTTCTCCTAAAGGACAGCCCCTTAGCAAGCTGCCTGACCCTCTACGACATAAGTCATACTCCCAGAGTGGCTGCAGATCTGAGCCACATGGAGACCAGAGCAACTGTGAAAGGCTACCTTGGACCTAAGCAGACCTACCAGACTGCCTGAAAGGTTGCCATGTGGTGGTCATTCCAACTGGAGTCCCCAGGAAACTCGGCATGACTCGGGATGACCTGTTCAACACCAATGCCACAATTGTAGCCACCCTATCTGTGCCTGTGCCCAGCATTGCCCTGAAGCCATGATCTGCATCATTGCCAATCCAATTAACTCCACTATTCCAATCACAGCAGAAGTTTTCAAGAAACATGGAGCATGCAACTCCAATAAAATCTTTGAGAGACAATTCTGGACAACATTAGAGCTAATTACTTTATTGCCAAACTGAAGGATTTGGATCCAGCTCGAGTCAACGTCCCTGTCATTGGTGGCCACACTGGAAAGACCATCATCCCCCTAATGCACCCTCAGTGCACCCCCAAGATGAATTTTCCACAGGACCAGCTGACTGCACTCCCTGGGCATATCCAGGAGGTCAGCATGGAGCTGGTGAAGGCTGAAGCTGGAGCAGGTTCTGCCACCCTCTCCCTGGCATATACGGGTTTGTCTTCTTCCTTCTGGATGCAGTGAATGGAAAGGAGGGAGTTTTTGAATGTTCCTTTGTCAAGTCACAAGAAATGGACTGTGCCTATTTTTCTACACTGTTACTTCTGGGGGGAAAGGGCATTGAAGAGAAGATGATTGCTAAGGCCTCAATCAAGAAAGGAAAGACTTTATGAAGAACATGAAGTGAGAAGCAATTGTGGCAACCAGTTTCATTAATTTATTAAGGCATCATGTCACTGTAAAGCCATTTCATATACCTTTGTATTTTAATTCATTTTGACAATGGTTTTTAACATATTACCCCTTCCAAAGTGTGGGTGGGTCTCTTGGTGCATCAATAAAAACAGTGTGTGATTTCCTTTTGTCAGGTGCCTTCTATAAACTTTGTGCTTTCTCCTCCATGAGAGCTGAATTCAGTGTCTGTCACCTCTTTTTTGTTTTTAAACAATCCCATCATATCGTTCATCTCTTATTTGATTCTGTTTTTGAATTTCCTTTTGGTTATTTTCCACTTTTGCAGCAATTTCCTTCATTGTTTTTTGATTGTTTTCAACTTTCTCAGCAATTTTCTTCATTCTTTTCATCATCTGTACTTTAAATTTCCCTTCTGTCATTCCTAACATTTCTTTATAGGAGGAGTCCTCTGCTGTAGTTACCTCATGATCCCTAGAAGGGGTTACTCTGGGCTGGTATTTCGTGTTACCAGAATTTTTCTGCTGATTCTTCTTCATGAGTGCTTTCTTGTATCTGTTTCCTTACCCTAATTATCCTTTCACATCTTGCTCTTTAAAATTTTAATGAGTTCTTTTGGTACAAGACCAGAAGGATGAGAAAATTGAAGAGCAAGAAGGGAAAAAAATGTTAAAAAGAAAGAAAAAAAGAGAAAGAAGAGGGAATGAGTAAAAGGAAATACTGACAAAAAGAAGAAAGGCATGGGGAGTGAGAGCAAGATGGCGGCCGAGTAACAGCTTCCCTGCAACTGGACACCATGAGTCCCGGGAGATAAGACTTTAGGCATCTCTGGCTGGTGGGATTTGCCTATAATCATACCCTTGAGGATACAGGGAGTCAGTGAGAGACTTCTGGACCCCAAAAGGAGGACAAAAACAGTGGAAAACTATAATAGCAAGTGGTTGCATGTGTTCGATCAACCTAATCTCACTGGCAGCTGTAAGAACAGCAGCAGTGAGAATGCAAACTGGAAAGGTCTTACCTGTGAACTATTTTGGTGTTTTTGGACTTGGCACTCAGTTGAACTGCCTTGGGGAGAGTTTGAACAGGAGTGCGGAGAACTTTGGGTGTTGTCTAGGGCCCCAGACTGAGCCACTGAGCCAGATGGAGCTAATAGAGTTCGGCTCTGGGCCATAGGGAGCCATTGGGAGAGAACTTCCCTGGCAAGCTCCATCCTCAGGGTCACAGAGCAAGGATTGGATAGGAGCTAGTAACCTAGTGACTGAGCAGCCTAAAGGCGGGGACTGAGCCGCCTTACAGCCTTAAGCCTCAGGGGCAGAGTGAGACAAGTTTCGGCACATTGGGTAAGTGGATAGCCACTTCAGCAGTGATCCCAGCAAAAAGCACTTTCCTGGGAAAGCTTATGCTTAGCCATGTTTAGAAGTTTAAAGTGCCTTTTAAGAGGGCTGAAGAGAGATTTAGGGTATCCACCCTGTGGGGTTTGAGAAATCAGCAGAGGCCTCCAATCATATCACCATTGTGAATAAACATCTCATACCCCAGAAGACCACCTGTTGCCCAGACAATATTCAACAAGATATATATACTGCTTTTTTTTGGCTTTTTTTTTTTTTGTTGTTGTTAGTTTATTTGTTTTTTGTTTATTTTGTCATTGTTGTTTTGTTTTTTAATTTCAACCTTTTCTGTACAGATTTTCCTTTTCTTTTTTTTCCTTTCCTTTCTTTCTCAATTTTTCTAGTTTAAATACAATTTCCCATTGCTGCCTTTTTCAATAATTAGAATTTCATTTTTACGAGTGTTTCTACCCCTATTATTTGGTTTTTCACACAACTTTATCCCATAAAGTTTTCTGTTTGCTTGTTTTGGTTTGACCATTTCTGTCTTTCCTCTCTACTTGGTGGAGATGGGGTACTGGGTCTGATCAGGTTAGCAAAGATCTGCTGACCTCAAGAGAACCACCCAACTGGGCACTACCAGAGGTTAGGGTTTTTTTAAGGTTGTGTTGAAGTACCCTATGGTACACCTATATTGCTCTGTCTCCCTCTTTCAGTTTCTCTCTTCTTTTTGTCAATATTCTCTTTTACCCACCCACCCCCTCCTTTCTCTATTTCCTTTTCTTTCTTTCTTTTTCCTTCTTTTATCCCTTCTTCCTCTTCAAATTTCTCATCCTTCTGGTCCTGTATCAAAAGGACACATTAAAACCTTAGTCCACAGGCATGAGAACTTAAAGAGCAAGAGGAAGTGAAATGGAAATTAGGGCAAAGAAATGGATAAAAGAAATCACTCATGAGGAAGAATCAGCAGAAAACTCCAGGCAACATGAAGAACCAGTCCAGATTAACCCCTCCAAGGGACCATGAGGTAGCTACTGCAGAGGATTCCACCTATAAAGAAATGTTAGGGATGACAGAAAGGGGATTTAGAATACACATGATGAAAACAATGAAGGAAATGATGGAAACAATGAAGGAAATGGCTAATAAAGTGGAAAATAACCCAAAGGAAATCCAAAAACAGAATCAAATAAGAGATACATAATATGAAGAATACAGCAGAGCTGAAGGAACTGAAGCAGTCAATTAGGGAACTTAAAGATGCAATGGAAAGTATCAGCACAGGTTAGACCATACAGAAGAAAGAATTTCAGAGGTAGAGGACAAAGTTCTGGAGATAACTCAGATAGTTAAAGGCAGGAAAGAAGAGAGAGAAAGCAGAATGTTCAGTGTCAGAATTATGGACCTTTATGAAGCGTTCCAATATACAAGTTATAGGAATCCCAGAGGGGAAGAAGAATGCCCCAGAGGAATGGAAGCCATACTAGAGAATATTATAAATGAAAAAATTTTAAATATTACCAAAGATTCTGACACACTGCTTTGAGAGGGATATCAGTCACCTCAACTCTAACCGAGCTTCTCTAAGACACATTGTGATGAACGTGTCCAAAGTCAAGACCAAAGAAAAGATTCTACAAGCGGCCATGAGTAAACACCAGTTGACCTACAGGGGCAAATCCATCAGAGTGACTGCAGACTTCTCTAATGAAACTTTCCAAGCAAGAAGACAGTGGTCACCTACCTTTAATCTACTTAAACAGAACAATATCTAGCCCAGAATTCTATACCCTGCTAAGCTAAGCTTTAAAATTAATGGAGAAATCAAATTTAAGTCAATGAGGAAATTCGGCACAAGACCAACTCTACAGGAAATACTTCAACCTGCTCTACATACTCACCATCACAATGGATCAGCAGCAAAGTAAGAACTCAGAAATTAAAAAACAGAACCTAACTTCCACACTGATGCAAAAGATAAAACTAAGCAATGAACTCTCACAAAATAAAATGAATAGAATACTACCAAACTTATCAATTATCTCAATAAATGTTAATGGCTTGAATTCCCCCCTGAAGAGACATAGATTGGCTGACTGGATTAAAAAACACAAGCAATCCATTTGCTTTCTGCAAGAAACACATCTGGCTTCAAAAGACAAATTAAAAGTCCAAGTCAAGGGATGAAAGACAATTTTTTAGGCAAATGGAATTCAGAAGAAAAGAGGAGTTGCAATCTTATTTTCAGATACGTGTGGATTTAAAGCAACTAAAGTCAAAAAAGACAAAGATGCTCACTTTATATTAGTCGAGTGAACAATACAACAAGAAGGTGTTTCAATTCTAAATATTTATGCACCCAATTTAAATGCTCCCAGATTCTTGAAACAGACCCTACTCAGTCTGAGCAATATGATATCCAATAATACCATAATAACAGGGGACTTTAACACTCCTCTTACAGAGCTGGACAGATCCTCCAAACAGAAATTAAACAAAGATATAAGACATTTAAATGAGACCCTAAAAAAACTGTGCTTGATAGATGCATATAGAATCCTCCATCCCAAAGGTAAAGAACACACATTCTTCTCATCACCCCATGTAACATTCTCCAAAATTGATCATATCCTGGGACACAAAACAAATATCAACAGAATTAAAAGAATTGAAATTTTACCTTGTATCTTCTCAGACCATAAGGCACTAAGGGTGGAACTCAACTCTAACAAAAACGTTTGACCTCAAACAAAGGCATGAAAATTAAACAATCTTCTCTTGAATAACAGATGGGTGCAGGAAGAAATAAAACAGGAAATCATTAACTTCCTTGAGCATAACAACAATGAAGACACAAGCTACCAAAACCTGTGGGTTACTGCAAAAGCAGTTTTGAGAGGAAAATTTATCACTTTAGATGCCTACATTTGAAAAACAGAAAGAGCGCATCAACAAACTCACAAGCCATCTTATGGAGTTGGAAAAAGAAGAACAATCTAAGCCTAAACTCAGCAGAAGAAAAGAAATATCCAAAATCAAATCAGAGATCAATGAAATTGAAAACAAAAGAATCATTCTTTTCAATTAATGAAACAAGGAGTTGTTTTTTTGAAAAAAT
>CAUYPK010035895.1:0-47791 GCA_963574355.1 Loris lydekkerianus | reverse complement strand
CTGTAAGTGATTTTTTTAACATTCTGTGAGTACATTCAAAAAGAGCCTGCCGATGCCAGTGGTGTGTTTAATATTCTGTTGTTGCCAAAATAGGGCAAAACAGCACAAGGAATAGCAAGTTCATTTTCAGTTTTAAATTTTGGGGGAAGACCAAGGGCTGATGTCATGGAAAATAAATGATGTTTAACATGTTTTGTGGTTTCCCTTGTTTGACAAGTTGCATGAAGCATTTCTAAATAAGTATCAGCAAACATGAACATATTTGACTTTAGCAAAGGGTGGGTAATGGGTGACATCAACTGCCATAAAGAATTTGCTTGGAGAATTTGGGGATTCACTGACATTAGGAGAGGAATGGATATTTACTGACATTCAGGGCAGGCACAGATACTGTCATGAGCCTGGGAAAGTGTCATGGAACAGAAGCAAACAAGAGCTCTGGCTGTTTGATGGAAATATTGATGTGAATGGATGGTAGTAGACAGAGTGGATTTAGACGTTACTAAAGAGTCTGCTATGGTGTTGCCTTCTGAGATAATATCTGAGAGATTAAAATGAGAAAGTACATGGATGACAAATATAGTTTTGTTTTTCCTGAATTGCATAAGACATGTAAGGAAAAGAATAATTTTAATAAATTTTCATTGTGAGGTTGGTGTACAAAAGCATCAGTGATGCAGCCTTAAAGAAAGATGAAGACTTTACCTCTTTCATGTTTACATGGATGGAGCTGGAACATATTCTTCTTAGTAAAGTATCTCAATAATAGAAGAAAAAGTATCCAATATACTCAGCCCTACTATGAAACTAATTTATGGCTTTTACATGAAAGCTATAACCCAGTTATAACCTAAGAATAGGGGAAAGGGGCAGAGGGAGGAACGGGAGGGGAGGGAGGGGGGAAGATGGGCAGAGGGAGGATGATTGGTGGGATTACACCTGCAGTGCATCTTACAAGGGTACACATGAAACTTAGTAAATGTAGAATATAAATGTCTTAACACGATAACTAAGAAAATGTCAGGAAGACTATGTAAACCAGTGTGATGAAAATGTGTCAAACAATCTATAAAACCAGTGTATGTTGCCCCATTGTCTTATTAATGTACACAGCTATGATTTAATAATAATAATAAAGAGCATCAGTGATGACTTGCATTCTCTGCATGACATAGGCAGAGACAGCAACCAGGTTTAGTGGCTTAGAAAAAAAAATTTTTTTGAGACAGAGTCTTACTTTGTCACCCTTGGTAGAGAGCCATGGCCTCACACATCTCACAGGAACCTCCAGCTCTTGGGGTTAGGCAATTCTCTTGCCTCAGCCTCCTGAGTAGCTGGTGAAGGAACCAAACTGACGCCATCTTGATGAGTGTGCTAAATTGAAGGTAGCCATTTTGTTTCACCCGCCATTTTGAGTAAAACTTGCAAGTCATCATGAGTTGCTAGATTCAAGTATGAATCACAGGTTTCCAATCAGAAACTGTTTCTGGGGTTAGGCACACGGCTGGTCCGGTGGCCACCAATCCAGATGCAATCCCTTTGTTTAAAATGTATATGCCCAGTTTACTGTAAAAAGCTATAAAATACTCCTAGTACAGAGCTTGGGGCTTCTGGCTCAGATCCATTGTAACGGAGACCCCAGACGCCCAAGCTCAAGCTTGCAATAAAACGGCTCTTTGCTTTTGCATCGGAATAGGCTCCCTGGTGGTCTTTGGGGACTTCAATCTGGGTACAACATCTGAGGGCTCATCCGAGATCCCCCAAGACCCCCTGAGGACCCCCAACCTGTAGAGCGATAAGTAGTAAGTGTTTGTCTTGTCCTGCGCTTATTTTAAGGGTTGTGAAAGTTTGTGATTTGTGTGGCCAGCATACAGTCAAGGTGGACGCGCTGGTGGCTGCTGGTCAGGAGTGCCGTGGAGACATCTCGGCCTCCTCTGAACAGGGAGAGTCAGCGTATGTTGTAGAGGTGATCCCACCAGACTGGGATGTGGACTCCCCAGGGCGTGGTGGATATTCACCCCACTGTTCCTAATCCATACACTCCTTGAGTGCCCTGTCACCAGCCCAAAAGTGGTATACAGTGCTTGATCTAAAAGATGCTTTTTTCAGTTTATCTCTTGCCCCGCAAAGCCAAGCTATATTTGCTTTTGAATGGAGTGACCCGGAGGATGGTGTCAGCGGACAACTGACATGGACCCGCTTACCTCAAGGCTTCAAAAATTCTCTGACCATCTTCTATGAGGCTCTGTATGCTGACTTAGGTGAGTTCCGAAGGTCTCACCCTAGAATAACTCTAATATGTAGATGATATTTTGCTGGCAGCTGATACTGAGCAAGATTGCTTGAAGGGAACGCGGGATCTACTTACTACTCTGGGGGATATGGGATGCCATGCCTCAGCCAAAAAGGCCCAGTTATGCTGCCAAACTGTGAACTATCTGGGATAAATACTGAAAGATGGCCAGAGATGGCTGAGTGAAGCTCGGAAGCATACTGTTCTTGGAATACCTGCTCCTACCACTCCCAGGCAAGTACGGGAATTTTGGGGGACGGTCGGATTCTGTAGACTGTGGGTGTCAGGGTTTGCAGAGATGGCTAGACCCCTATATGAAGCCACCAAAGAAAACCAGCCCTTCCAATGGACGGAAGAGAGAGACCAGGCATTTAAAAACCTTAAAACTGACTTGCTAATGGCACCTGCGCTAAGCCTTCCTGACATCACTAAACCCTTCCACCTATATGTGGATGAGCATAAAGGAGTGGCGAAGGGAGTGTTAACCCAAACTCTGGGACCCTGGACTCACCCAGTGGCATACTTGTCTAAAAGACTTGATCCTGTTGCTTCAGGATGGCCCCCTTGCCTGCGGATTATAGTGGCCACTGCTCAATTAGTGAGAGATGCTGATAATAAACTCACTTTAGGGCAAGAACTGCTAATAACTACTCCCCATGCAATCAAGGGAATATTGAAACAACTCCCAGACGGCTGGATGAGTAATGCGCGGTTGACTCACTATCAAGGACTTCTTTTAAACCCACCAAGGATTCAGTTTTTGCCCAGTACAGCCCTGAACCCTGCCTAACCTGGAGGCTGAGACACCATTACATCACTGCCAAGATATTTTGATGCAGGTGCACAGCCTCCGTCAGGATTTGACTGATCAACCGTTGCTGGATGCAGATGAAACTTGGTTCACAGATGGCAGCAGTTTCATGAAGGACGGCCATAGGTATGCTGGGGTGGCAGTGGTATCAGACTCTGAAATGCTATGGGAAGAATCTCTACCGGGTGGAACTTCTGCCCAACAAGCTGAACTTATAGCACTCACTCAGGCCCTAATACTGGGCGAAGGAAAGAAGGTCAACATCTATACAGATAGCCGTTTTGCATTTGCTACAGCTCATATACATGGGGCCATATATCGTAAGAGAGGATTACTTACAGCTGAAGGGAAGACAATTAAGAACAAATAAGAAATATTAAATCTTCTAGCAGCTATCTGGTTGCCAAAGAAACTAGCTATTATACACTGTCCAGGTCACCAAAAAGGCGAGTCCCCTATAGGCAGGGGGAATCGTCGAGCAGACAAGGTAGCCAAGGAGGTAGCCCTTAGTGTGCTTCAGGAATTAGCACTTCACTTGTCTGATCCAGGAGCACCTGTATTACCAGAGAAGCCCAAATATACTCCTGAAGACTTGGCCTGGCTACGTACCATTCCACAAGCCCATTGTCCCAAGAATTACAAAGGCTGCTGGTGCACTGCGGACCATAAAACTATCCTCCTGGCACAATTAGGGATGCAAGTGCTTCAACACATGCACCGGGCCACCCACATGGGTAACAGGAAATTGAAAGACCTTGTCCGCCATGCAAAAATTAAATCGAACATCTGGATGCCAAAGTTGACCAGATCATCAGTAATGTAAAGCTTGCCAGTTAACTAATGGTAGGGCAGGACCGGCTGCCCCAGGGACAAAAGAACGAGGTGACAAGCCTGGTGCATATTGGGAAATAGACTTTATTGAAATTAAACCAGGTCGGTATGGGTATAAGTATCTTTTAGTTTTTGTACATACTTGCAAAGTATGGACTGAAGCTTTTCCAACAAAGCACGAGACCTCCCAAGTGGTGGCTAAGAAATTGCTGGAAGAAATCTTTCCCAGGTATGGATTGCCAGCTCTGCTTGGTTCCGATAATGGACCAGCCTTCGTGTCACAGGTAACTCAGGGGATAGTTACAGCTCTGGGAGCTACCTGGAGATTACATTGTGCATACAGGCCCCAGAGCACAGGACAGGTAGAGAGGATGAATAGAACACTAAAAGAGACCTTGACCAAATTAACTCAGGAGACTGGCGGAGACTGGGTGGCCCTCCTCCCCTTTGCTCTATATAGGGTCAGGAACTCCCCATATAAGCTTGGTTTTACTCCTTATGAGATATTATATGGGAGACAACCTCCTATCATTCCTAACACCTGCATAGACTTAGTGACAGAGGCAGATGATGAAAATGTCCTTCTTTCCCTCCAGTGTTACCATCAGGTACAGAAAGAGTCTTGGCACCGTCTGCAGGCTACCTACGAGGCTGGACCTGTGCCGGAACCACACAAGTTCCGACCTGGTGATTGGTTCTATGTGAAAAGACATCTCCGTGAAACTTTACAGCCTCAGTGGAAAGGCCCATACGTTGTGATCCTAGTGATGCCCACCACACTCAAAGTAGACGGCCTCACCTCCTGGGTACATCACACCCACGGGAAACCGGCTGACCCGTTTGCCATTCAAGAGGACTTCATCCCACAATGGACAATCCAACGAGCCGACAACAACAATCCTTTAAAACTCAAACTGACTCGTGCTCAGCCTATTTGTTGCTGATTTTGGCTGTATGTACTCCCTTACGTGCCTTTCTATATCCCAACCCCCACTTACCTTATAATGTCACTTGGTATGTGTATGGGGGGCCTGTAGACGGGCTATATGCTCGAGCTGCTGAATGGACATTATTGAATTCTACATGGGGTAGCCATCCTAAAAATGCATGGTATCCAGATCTATACTTAGATCTAGACCAAATAGTAGGTCTCATCATGAGCACCTGGAGCCCTCGCCATAATACATATTATGTATGCCCAGGCCACAAGACAGACAAGTGTGATGGAAAGAGACATTTTTTCTGTCAACATTGGAGCTGTGTGTCCACTGGTCAAATCTGGTGGTCCCCACCAAATAGTCCAGATTTAATTGAAGTAAAGAGAAACCCTGGCCCATGGTCACACCAAACTGGTAGGAACAATTGTCGTTGCACTGGACTCCATGGGGAGCAGAGGTTATGTGATCCAGTGCAAATTCAGTTTACTAACTCTGGGAAAAATCAATTTGTAACATGGGAATCGGGGAAAATTTGGGGACTCTGTTTATATAGTCCCACCTGGATACCAGAATATTATGGTTCTATACATGATAAGGGCAGAGTCTTTAAGATAAAGGTGGAGTACAACCCCATATCTAACAAAATAGTACTGGCCCCTGCCCCAGTGGGGCCTAATAATGTCCTCCCTTATCTAACCCACGTACAAAAAATGTCCAAAGTAGTAACCCAAGCTCCTGTAACACTTCCATCACCCTCTATGCCATCCAATGCCAGTAACAGACACTTTTCCTATCTGGACCCCACGTGGGAACTGCTCACTAGTACATACCAAGTGTTAAACTTAACTCGGCTGGACCTTACTACAGCCTGCTGGCTATGTCTCAGTATAAAACTTCCTTATTATGAAGCTGTGGCAATACTGGGACAAAACCACACGGGTGAGGCTGCAGTCCGCCAATGGCATCAGAGTCACCCCAAACTTACAGTCCAGACAGTAATGGGGAAGGGCCTATGTGTAGGAAAGGTACCCCCTTCCCATCAACACTTATGTAATACTACAATTGCTTGGGACGGAACTGGATATCTGATACCACCCAGTGATACTTGGTGGGCTTGTTCGATGGGGTTGGTGCCATGAATACATACTAGGATCTTAAATTTGAACAATGATTATTGTGTGTTAGTGCAGCTCATACCTACTATATTCTATCATGAGCAAGGTGGTGTACTGCAAACTGTCAGACACCCTGAACACCACCCTGCGCAAAAAAAGGGCAGTAATCACAACTATCACCATTGCTGCTTTACTGGGACTGGGAGCTGCTGGGGCTGGAACTGGGGTGTCTGCTCTAGTCCTTCAAGACAAAAGTTATGGTGCTCTCAGAGATGCAATTGACTTGAACATTCAACTGGAAAAATCTATTTCACTCCTCCAAGATTCTCTGACATCACTCTCAGAAGTGGTTTTACAAAATTGGAGAGGGTTAGACTTATTATTTCTCCAGCAAGGCGGACTATGTGCTGCTTTAGGAGAAGAATGCTGTTTTTATGCTGATCATTCAGGTGTTGTGAAAGAATCTATGGCTATGGTTCGAGAGAGTTTGCGCCAACGCAAATTAGAAAGAGAAAAGAACCAAAGCTGGTATAAATCTTTGTTCAATTGGTCCACTTGGCTGACAACCTTAGTATCTGCCTTGGTTGGACCTCTGATAATATTACTGTTACTGTTAACTATAGGCCCTTGCATCATCAACAGGCTTATAACTTTTGTGAGAGAGCGTATAAGTTCAGTACAACTCTTGGTCCTAAAGGGCCAGTATAGACCCATAGCGGAACAAGAAGAAGTATGGGAAACAAGAGTGTAGCTGTTAAAGGCCCAGGATTGGGCCCTCCAATCTACAAGCAGAGGGGGGAATGAAGGAACCAAACTGACGCCATCTTGATGAGTGTGCTAAATTGAAGGTAGCCATTTTGTTTCACCCGCCATTTTGAGTAAAACTTGCAAGTCACCATGAGTTGCTAGATTCAAGTATGAATCACAGGTTTCCAATCAGAAAGCACTTCTGGGGTGAGTCACACGGCTGGTCCAGTGGCCACCAATTCAGATGCAATCCCTTTGTTTAAAATGTATATGCCCAGTTTACTGTAAAAAGCTATAAAATACTCCTAGTACAGAGATCGGGGCTTCTGGCTCAGATCGGTTGTAACAGAGACCCCAGACTCCCAAGCTCAAGCTTACAATAAAACGGCTCTTTGCTTTTGCATCGGAATAGGCTCCCTGGTGGTCTTTGGGACTTCGATCTGGGCACAACACTGGGACTACAGGCACCTGTCACAACACACAGGTATTTTGTTGTTGTTGTTGTATTTTGGCTGGGGCTGGGTTTGAACCTGCCACCCTCGGTATATAGGGCCTGTACCTTACTCACTGAGCCACAGGTGCCACCCTAGAAAATGTTTTTAATGGTACAACAGGAGCTTCTAATTCTGCTCTTTGAGTGAAGGAATGCCCTTCAGTTATAATTTGTTTTGACTTTTTTTTTCCAAGTTACTGTTGCCTTTTCTGACCTTCGTGAACCATCAATAAAGACAATGAGTGCTCCTCGGATAGGCTTAGGGTAAAGTGGTTGAACAGCAGTTCTCAACCTGGGAATTATGACCCCTTTTTAATAATGAAAATACATTGCGGCATTAGGAAGGTTGAGAACCACTGTGTTAAAAGAAGGGATAGGCATAAGCCAAAAAGCCCAGAATTTTTGCTTTTTTTCTGCTATTAATTTTTTTTTAATTAATTAATTAATTTTTTTTTTTTTAAGCAGGAACTCAACTTTGTTGCCTCAAGCAGCCACTTACATAGAGCGTGGGGAAGGGGCAGGGAAAGAAGGCAGGGGATGAGATGCGTGACAGGGTTGGGCCAATAGCATGGTACCACGCTGGCTGTATCTAGGAAGAGGCAGTTTCAGGCCGGGCCTTGCTGAATCATTGCTACACGGAAGTAGCTCGATGGAACTACTTCTAATCAGGCTCGGGAAGTTGCACTAGGCCTCAGGCACATGGCAGGGCCCAACAATTCCCTCTTTTGTTTTTTGTATGGGGGAAAAACATAGCCCCTGTCTTAGGTTGCCTGCTCTTGCAGTTTCAGTCTTACCCGTCATGGGGAAACAAATGGTTTGTCCCTGTCTGAGGATGACTGAACGCAGAGTGATCTTACCCGTCTTTGGGTACTATGAATGTAATCCACCGTGCAGCCTCTGACTTAGGTTGTCCCAGCTTTGGGAGTCTTACCCGTCATTGGTGCTATGGAGGGTGGTGAAGAATAATAGTTAGATTCTTGAAGGACTTCAACATATTTTGAGGAGGGGGAGACAAAATTCAACCCACAACAATGGCCAAATCAATATATGGTATATTTCTTTTCTCCTTTATGCCTTATACATCCTCTTTCCTTCCCTCACTATTGAAGGCATGTTAAAATACCTTAAAGCCCTTTAATATACTGTAGCCTGATTGCAGAATCATTCCAAAATGCGAAGGGCATGAGATAATCTAGCAGTAAATGACTTTAACATGTGGACACTCTAATTCAAGGCTTTCTGTATATAATTCCATGTAATTAAATGTGTGTGAGTTTTTCCTCCATCCGTGATCAGGTATCTGCCCACCTGAGGAAAGGCTTTTAACTGGGAGGATTTAGAAAAATGTCTTCACAGTTGTTTTCTTTTTGAAATAAATAGGCCAATCATAGAGGCATGGGAATGTCTACCCCTAATGTTTGAATAGGCTTTTGAACATCCCAGACTGAATTTTGGTGGCAGGCACCAGCCATAATTGTGGCAGATGACTCATAGGATCTTGACCTTGTCCTCGAAAAACAGCCTGAAGCATTGGGCCTTTTGCAGTACAGGAAGAAACAACTTGACCCACTCAATGTTACAAATGAATGAAGGCAACACTTCCAAGTTTATAATTTAAATTCTAAGGGCTAATGTTCATAGAGCTAATGTAGATCTTATTTTTAATACCTGGGAGGGTTAGCTGAGTTGTATCTAATGATTCTTGAAGCCAGATGCTTGCTCTTTCTGCTCTTGGCATTACAGTACCTCTACTCGTGCGGCCCTAGGAAAACCCCCAAACACAGATCATAATTGAGAGCATTTTTACCTTTATTTTTCTTAAAATTTCTCTGATCACTTGGCTCCCCTCTTCCATTGAGGAATGATGTCATATTTTTCTTGGAATGTGCAATACTTGGCATGATGTCCAGCACGTGACTGGATAGATTCTAGTAAATTTTGTTCAGTTAGATATGGAAATAAATCTATGCATTAAAATGTCACAATTTTAAATAGATTTCAGTTTTAAATGTAATTTCAGTAAGTTATAATCACTTTGAAATGCAAAGGTCTGCATTAAGGGCAATCAGAATTAACATTTATTATTATCTAAAATAGTAAAGTACATTGTAGGCCGGGGAATGAGTTATTTAAAGATATATTTTTGAATAAAGCAGTATTGATATAATGTAGTCCAATTGTATATAATGATCTACAAAGAATTTAGACTTGGTAATAGCATGTATCTTTAAAAAAACTCATTGTAGGAAGCCATTTGTAAACACACAGGTACAGAGAGGTGTGGTATTGATTAGAAGGCTGCCAACTTTAACTCCCTAGCAACCTATTAGGTTATTTTAGGGTATGGGTTGAGAAGCAAAATCATTTCCTTTAATAAATGCTGAATTGTGTACCTTATGGCCCCAATGATAACATTGTTTATTTTTAGCCCATTGTATAGAAAATCTTCAAAGGCAGGTATATAATATTTAAGTACTGTGTTTGTATGAGTGAAGAGAAAATTCATATAAAGTTGGCACTTATAAGTTCAAGATTATTAATAGGAGAAAGGTGATTGCTTCTCTCTGAGGCAAGGTGAAACTGGGGAGATAATGGCTCTTCCAGGCCATGGAAGGAAAACTGCCACTTTTTGCCTATTTCTGAATGAGCCAATCAAACAAGATTTCTAAAAGAGTAGAATCTGCATCAACACTGCCATCCTACAGACAAATGTATATTCACTCTGAGGCAATTTCTTCACTCTGTTTTCTCAACTAAAGATAATTACCAAAATATGCGATGTTGTCATATCATTTAGATTCTGTGCTTCCTCAAGTTTTATGGAATGCTACTCATGTAGGTAGAAAAAAAAATCTCTCGTTAGCTGACACACTGTCACATTTTTTAATACCATACTGTGACAGAATGATTCTATTAACATCCCTTATAAATTCTGGGAAATAATTCTTCCCACCTCCAGTTTCTTCTTGCCAAATTTGAGGTGAAATTTTCTTGTATTGATTAGTTCTCGAAAATGACTTTTATTCTACGCTGAGTTTCTGTCTTATCAAATTTAAGGGAACATTGTTTTTATATTGATTCTTGCAGTGACCAGGTTCTCTTTTTCAGAGTTTGACTTCTTTGTCCTTAATATAACCATTTACCTTGCCATGTCTCACCTGCATTAAGGCGCCTTGTTCATAGTTTAAGAGTTATTAGATGAACAGTGTTGCATCATTGCGTTTAGACAGGATTGCCTAATATTTCGGACCATTGTTTCAGGTTTTCTATGATTTGTCATGAGTAAGCTTAGGAAATAAGAGTAACCGGAAAGCAGGAGCCATGTGAGCCATTTTAACCCTGGTGGCATTCCTCCTATTAGTAAAATGTAAATAGCATTGATGGAAAGTTTTTCTCTCTGTGGTAGACTCAGGACTGGCCAGAACTGGTGTCACGCTGAACAAGCTACCATTTTGCACCGGCGTTACAATTAAAGGGTGAATGTAAGGCCTCACTAAGAAGGAAGAATGTTAATAATGAAATTGTATGTTATCGATATTCTCTAAATGTTTAATTTTATAAGTAACAGCATTTTGAAATTTATGGTTCTTCCAGTCTTGCAGGCCAATTTCAGGAAACATTTTTTGACGACCTCTTGTAACCAGCTGGAACCCTGAGTGCTGCATGGTTTTTGTGCTCCCCTTGGAGTGGGGATTTGGGGAATGGTAGTTAGCAGTTCTTCCATTTCCTTCAGGGCAGGATTTCCCTGAGTAGGGTTCTGCTTTTCACCAATTGCTAGAACAAAACCCATTCTTGTTTTAGGAGATCCTGGTAAATTTGTTTCTCCCTTTATTGACACCTGGAGATTAAAGTCACTGTGTTCTTTATTTCCTCTGGCCCCGTGACTGGTGAAGGTGAATTCTTCATCATAGATGCAAGGAGCTCTTTCAGTTCAAGCTTGACGTAGTTTCAAGCATGCAGTAGGTGTCTAATAAACGTTATGTGATTTCCTTTGTAATACTATGACATGACTACATGTATTAAAGGACAAAGACTTTTCATCTATGCATGTAGCACTGAGTTTGAGGAATGTCTGACTTTATTAATTGGCACTTCGAACTCAAGGCATAATTTTGAATTGTTGTAGGCCACCTTGTTTCTCCTTCATCTTGGATCTCCCTCTACCAACATCCATTCACATGGTTTTTTTTTCTAGGAATTCTTTGGCCAGGCTATGCAGGTCGTGTCCTGAAATAAGTTCCTTGAAGTTTTTGTGAATTTTGAGTTTCCATCTCCAGAAAAGTATTTTTAAATTTCCTCTTTAGATCTGTTCTAAAACGAATAGTTTACTTTGATTTTTATGTTATATTGTAAGCGGATCTAGAAAATGTTTGAAACTTGTAAGTCGTTAACTTACTATTTTATTACCAAAACCTTGGGTTTGATCTTGGAGTTGCCAAGAGTTAATTGTGTGACTTCGAGTAACTCTCACTCGCTGAGCCTTAGTTTTCTTGTTTTAAAAAATGAGGTAGCAGTACATCCCTCTTGGGGTTGTTGTGAAGACTGGAGAAATGATACACGTTCTACTCATATCCTCCTGTTACCCTTATCATGTCTATACCGCCACCAGCCTGACTTCTACTGGCTAGAACCACTGTCTTGGTTTACTGACAGTGACCTACTGACACCCACCTTACCCACACTTGGAAAAGTCCCTGAAGAATAATAATCCCCAGCACATTAGTTATGACTAGTGATAAAACCAGTGACTTGTTAAAAGTATAAATATCCCAGCATCTTTACCCCTTTCCTGGGATAATTTGGAGACAGGTTTCTTACCTTAGATCCCAGAGGTGCTTCTCTGAATGACTCTTCAGCCCCTCATTGCAGCAGCAGGCTGGATAATACACCTCTCACTGGCTGCCTTCCCTCCTTTCTATCACCTTTGCATACCTCCGCCAGCGTTCCTGCACCTCCCCAGTACATCACTTACACTCAGTCCTTGGATCAGGGTCTGCTTCTAAGAAGAACTTCATGGAGATGGTTGAATGTAATTTAACACCTTGCAAAAGGCCTACAGCATGTTGACCCTCAGTGATTGCAAGTCATTTATAACGTGCATAATATAATGATAAACCAAATATTTGCTATCTCCACAAGACATTCTTCATTTTTCATTGAAGTATATTAGACAACTTCAGGTTTTGTTCTCTCAGTTCAGCTACTTTTAATATATAGTACTATCGCTAGGGCCTTTCCTTTAAGTGTACAGCAGACACTGTCAGTTTGTCTCCTAGGACACTGAGGCTGTGATCACTTTAAGTGTGCAAGTTGAGGTGGGCTTTAAGTGTAAAATACTGACGTTAGTATGCAAAAAAGAATGTAGAATATCTCATAATAATTTTTAAGTTTTGAAATAACATTCTAGATATGGTGATTTAAATAAAATATTATTTAAATTAACGTTTTTTACTTTTTAAGTGTGGCTACTAAGACATTTTATATTTAAGACATTTTAAACATACATAATGTATGTATGATGTGCATATTATATGTTAATGTTGATATTAGTATATATAAACTATATACTAATTATCAAATTATATGTCATTTGAATTTCTATCAGACGTTGTTGCTCTAGAAAAGTGTCAGGGTATTTAGGAATCTCTCTCTTTTAGGGTTGTTGGGAGCAGCCTGTGATCTCCTGTGTGTGTGTCTTATTTTAGGTTATATGTCACCGCACCCATCTCCACTGGGAGCCCCAGAGCACGTCTCCAGCCCGATGTCTGGAGGAGGCCCAACCCCTCCCCAGATGCCACCAAGCCAGCCCGGACCTCTCATTCCAGGCGATCCGCAGGCCATGAACCAGCCCAACAAAGGTCCCTCGCCTTTCAGTCCCGTCCAGCTGCATCAGCTTCGAGCTCAGATTTTAGCTTACAAAATGCTGGCCCGGGGCCAACCCCTCCCTGAAACACTGCAGCTTGCAGTCCAGGGGAAAAGGACGTTGCCTGGCATGCAACAGCAGCAGCAGCAACAGCAGCCGCAGCAGCAGCCACAGCAGCAGCCGCCACCACAACCGCAGCCACAGCAGCAGCAGCCGGCCCTTGTTAACTACAGCAGGCCATCTGGTAGGTCAATGTGCAGCCAAATGAATGATGCTGCGGTCCAGCTCGGATAAGAAAGACTGCTAGCACACAGAAGCCTGGGTTGGTACAAGCCCAGGCTGACTTAGCCTTGCGTGTATCTACCTCCCTGGCTCTCTTTTCTTGCTCTGCTCAGATAGCCGAGATGCTTGGTCTCCTCCTGCTTCAGAGTCCTAGAGCAGTGTTTCTTAACCTTTAGAGGCTCTTGTGCAAGCAGTGGACCTAGGGAGAGAGCACTGTAATTGCATTCTCTTTCAAGAGCTTCAAGGTTTCCCAGCAGCCGTCCATGCTTCCCAGGTTAAGGACCCCTGCACTCAGTGCTTTCCATCAACAAAACTCACTCCTCGGATCGGCCCCACTAGAACCATTTTACATTTGTTCATTTATTTATTTCTTCCTCTTTTCACTGTGAAAAACATCTGGGAGGCTTGTAAGAAGCATACTTGTAATAAAATAATTATCAAGAAGAAAATAAGAAACAAAGGAAACAATGAAAAGAAGTAAGAAATTGAAGTCAGCAATGTGGGGTCCACAAAAGCTCTCACGGTTGCTGTAGCTGAGCTTCAAAGATAACTTGCGTTTCTTGACGGTTAGAGCCAAAAGGAGACAGGGTCATGTACCTCATTCTCACCATTTGGAAGGAAGTTGCTCACAAATTTCTTAGAGGATGCAAAGATTTGTCTAGAACAAGAGTAAAAAATAATAAGATTGTTGTTCTGTAAATCATTATCATCCTCATTATCCTAAGAGGCACTTCCATGATAGAAACATCAGTAACATTTGTTCATAGTAGAGTAACAGATTTCAGGTGGCCTGTTTCTTACACATGCTGGGTTAAAATCTGAAGCCATGACATTGTGCAATGGGAAGAGATGATACAGTCCTTTGCATGGCCTCCTGGTGGTCTGGCCTGATCCCACTGATAAAGTTCAGAGGTGCAGTGGACTATAAGGTGATCTTCCATGGAAGATGTTTTCTCTAGGAAGGCTTTTGTTATGAACTGGAAAAGCAGTGAGTTTATGGCTCGGCTCTGATCAGATACTTCGTTGCCATTGATACCATTTTCTATAAATAGTTCCCATTCATTTGGGCAAGTTCTGACATGGTGGTTATTGCAAACAATTTGTTTGGCATATTGCTACTCTTCCTAGGTTTTGTAACTTGTATATGGGGAATGAGTTCAGATTAGTATTTTTTTTTTTTTTTTTTTAATATTCTACCTGTTGAGTTTATGTATGTTTCTTTTTTGGTACATGTGGCTCCAGGAGTTGTCCTATCTGAAAGATACACTCACCTTGTTTATTGTAGATATAGCCTTGAGAATGGGAGTCTTAGTTTGTTCAAACTGCTACAATAAATACCATTCCTGGTTCATAGATGTTGCTTTCTCTGCATCTTTACAAAAGGGGCTAGTAAGGCAGTTCTCTGAAGCCTCTCTTATAAGGGCACTAATCTCAATCATAAGGGCTCCATCCTTATAACCACTTCCCAAAGGCCCTACCTCCTAATACCATCTCTTTGGGGGTTAGGGTTTTATCCTATGAATCTGGGGGTGTGGAGAAACACAAACAATCAGAGCTTGTCAATGGGTTTTTAAGGAGCAAGAGAGTGTCATTTCATCTCCAGATTTCTGTGTGGAGCCATTTGATAGGTGAAGGATCACATAGGACTGAGCAGTGGGGCTAGAGGAAAGGTTGTACAAGAAAACCATGCAGAATATGGCAGTGTGAACCCCAAGGTATTTCGAGGGTTTAAAATTGCAAAACCGTAGCTCTTGAGAGTGCAGCCAGATAGAAGAAAAACGTATGTAAGTACATATATGTTTGTGGCTTATATTTGAGCACCTGCTGGCTTATATCCGAGTGCCTGCTGGCCATTCTCAGTGATAAGTACTTGGAACACGTCATATAACTAATAGACGAAATATCAGGATTCAGACCCTGGAAGTCTGATTTGAGAGCCATGGCTGGCTCGTTCCTGGCCAAATTGTCACATGGCATTGTCACAATGCCAAAAAGGCTTGTGACAACAGAAGAATATGTTACAAATTCTATCTCCTAGAATGTAAGCATTTTACTCTTGAGTATAAAGAGGCAGAGTTACCTTAGCTTTTTTTTTTTTTCTTAGAGCCTTTTTATTCTTGTTCTAGACACAATGCTAACAAAATTGATAATCTTTACATATCCCATGATTCAGTACGTTATCTAGCAGGGTTTCAAACAGATGCCAGCTGGTAAAACCAAACAGCTGCCAGCTTGCTGGAGAAGGGGGAGCAAAACTGAATCTTCTAAGAGGTAGTGGTTTGGGACCTTGTCATCTGGTATAACCTACTGCACAGACCTCCACAAGCATTGGTATTTTTTAAAATGACCTAGACTCAGCAGATTCCAAGGTATCATTTAAGATGGTAGGAAAATGAATGATTCATTTGAGAAATGTTTCTACCCAAAGTAAAAACAATAAGACTGAACAAAGTGGTAAAATTTAAAAGATGGCACTTTAGTTATCTGGGTGCTTGTACATAATAAATGCTTCATGTCCTAATAAATTCAATTTTGAGTACATTTTATAGATCATTTTCAGAAGAGAGGTCTCTATGTTTTTTAACATGGCTTTGGTACCTGCACCTTCCCTCAGCATATCCATGTAATTAAAGGGAATTCATTTCTTACTCACTGCTCATGTCTTTTTTAAAACAGTGAGGACTTCATTAGAAATAAAAATATTTGGGCAGTTAAGGTTTTATAGCAGAGTGAACAAGGACATTATGAATGAAGGAGGAAAGAAGAAATAGAATGAACCCGTTCCTGCCACTGAGAAGGATTGCATTGCTAAGTTTGTCCCCAGGTCTCAGATTTCATTAGGGAGGCAGATAACCTACTTGCCAAAGACGTTGTTTTAGATTGGCATTTAGAGCAAGTGAAAATAAGGCAAAGTTTTCTCTTTAAAAAATACTTTATTTTTAATTGTTTATGTCTTAAAAAAAAAAAGTATAATTGCTTGTAAATACCCCTGTTAATATTTTAGGAAAAAATAAATTTTAGTATCCACTTATCTGGGAGTAGTTGTGTTCCCATTTTTCTTCTGTCTCATTTCCTAGCGTTATTCATGTGTGCAGAGAATCTTTTTGGCTGGAGTAGTCTGCCTCAAACCTACTCCAAAGTTGTAATTCACCGAAAGTGACATCATCTAGCCATCATGAGAGAATTAAAGTTAGACTCAAGGCATTGCACACTGAACTCATAACTCTGCTGTGGTTTCCCCTATGAAGTGTCAGCCACTTTTTTAATGGAGTGTGCCCTTACCTGCTAAGCGCACTACTCAGATCTAACCCATCATCTTTTCCTTTCATTTTGATTCACTTTCCCTTTTAGAGATTCAAGCAGAATTAAAAAGGGGAATTGAAAAGGTTTTGGGTTTTGAAGTATGAGGGAAGGAGCTTATAATAGAAAATAAAAGTTTTTTGTTCATTGTTCTTTCAGTGCTTGTCTCTCCACCTGCTTTTTCTTTTTTTGCATCTGAGATTTCTTGGTATGTTCCATTTAAATGCGCTTCATTACATGTATCTTTTCCAACCTGTGGAAACCACTTAAATTCTTATTTAATGCACAAAATTTTATTTGCCTTAATGTCTTGTGTGCTAAAAGACCAAGTAGGGAGCTCTGAATGTGCAGAAATTCTGTGCATGTGAGACGTAAGGGATTTTAATAAGTTTGTTGCCCTTATTTCTTCAGTACAGGCATAGGGATGCATCCAAGAAAGACCCTCCCTTGGCTGTGCTGGGACTCCCTTCTGGAGGCCAGAGCATGAATCTGCTTTGACTCCTAAGGTGAGGACTGAAGGAAAAGCAGTTGGCATTTTTGTACCTCTGACAATTAAGCCTAAATTGTTTATGTTGGAAAGGGAGTAGGAGACAGGCTGAAGAATGTGATTTGTCTTCCATTTGAAGATGTCACGGAAAAGTCTTATCAAATCACAGACCGGAAGTGTTTGGTGTAGGGGAGATGACTTAAGTCAACAGAGAGCAAACCCAGGGAGGCCAATGAACCCTGTAAGCTGCCTGAGCAACAGACGGGAACCCAAGGAAGGGCCCTTGGCTAATTATAGTGATCGGTGTTCAGTTCCCTAGCCTCTTTGAGTAGAAGTTTTTATATAATCTGTTGGAGGAAGGAAAAAAATAGACCCACGCAGTGAAGGAACTTGTGGTGTTTAGTTAGGAAGTAGGGTTTGCTTCTAAGTGGCTCCGGTAGCAGTTTAGCAGGAAGCACATGGCAAGCCGACTTATCTGACTATTTACGCTGAGGAGTTGTATTAAACTATTGAAACACTTTGAAATTTGCTATAAAAAAGAGTACTCCCAAAGCTGCCAGCTAATATGGTAGCGGATTTCCTATAGGAAATTTTCTTTCTTTTGCCATGAGGTTTTTCTGTACAGCTGAGTTAAGTTAAATACAGTGTCTTTACTTCTCTATCCTTGGTTGCAATAAGAATGAGGAGAGCTGAGGGCTGCACATGTTGCCAGGTTATCTCATTGACCCCTTACCACCACCCTATGAGGTGGGTATGGTTATCCACCCCACCATGAGAGGAAGAAACTAAGTAACTTGCTCAGGCTCACACAACCAGTCTGAGATACAGCTAAAGCGAAACTTACCATTACTTCTGGAAAGATACAGCACAGTTTTAAATGTATTTGTTTAGTGCACAGTAGGTTGTAATACTTTCAAATGGAGATTTGAATATGGAAATTGATGTTTGGGTCTCTCTCTGTGGCTCGGTGTTAAGGGTGACTCTAACTAGATTGGAATGTCCTTTTATTTGGTGTTTAAAGGAAGCCAGCCATGTGTGTATCAGATCTAGTTTGGAGTCACAGAAAATGATGCGATTCTGTATCAGGGATGACAAATATACTCTGGATACCTTTCTTTGATTAAGTATGGTTTTAAAAATAGTGACTTGAATATGCCTCAAAGAGGTCTCATAGGCTTCTGCATTGATACTAGAGGCAGTCATAATGCTAAAGAAAGGAATGCCCAGGATAAGTGAAGTGTATAACCCTATCGCAGTGTTATCTAGCTTTTGCTGATGAATTGTTTGAACTTTGAAAGGAGGAAAAAACACGTTGAGAACTGAATTTAAAGTAATTCTTATGATGTTATCTTATCAGTAAGACCCAGGTTTTATTTTTATTAAAGGTGATGGCTTTTAGAGGACCTACATGTATTAAATTCATTATTTAGTGTGCTCATACCAAGTCTTCAAATATATTTAATTCTGCCAGTTTCTTGAGTTTATTAAGAAGATTCCTAGAATCATAGAGAATTAAAATAATTGCTAGAGATCTGTACCTGCTCTCATTGGACTGGATCAGACCCAAAGCAACCTAAATGAAAAGTGTACTCTGCTTTAAAGACCTCTAGGGGAAAAAATATTCTAAAACTTTCTTCTATAACTTGTTCTCATGCTTAATAGCCCTGAGATTTAATATTTAGAGCTTTGTTTGTTATATGTAGATGAAAGGAACTCTAAATATAAAACATTATAAAAAGGTATATTATGTAAAAGGCCTCCCCATTCAGAAAGACGTGAAAAAGTACTTACATGACAAGAGCCTCTTTATTGTGGTGGTATGTGTACAGGACCCAAAATAAAAAATAAAAAGATGACACGTTTCCCCCCAGAATTTTTTCATCAGCCTGTAATAGGAGTACAAATTGCCTCATGAAGAAATCTTACCTAGATGTGTAATTTTTGAAAATGTTTTACCTAATTTCAGGAGGGGAAGGAAGGTATGACACTCACACTACCCTGGCACGCATGCGCCCCCCTCCCCACATCAACACTGAAGCACAGTGCAGTTTCCTAAGCAGTTTGTTTGAATTCTTCACAGTCCTCCTGTCAAAATGTTTGCTTATAGCTTTCTTTGCATTGTCATTTCAGCCCATTTCTAATTGGTGTTTTCTGGAAATTGAATAAATGTGTTCAGTTTTTCATAATGTATGTCTTTGTATGGTTAATTATTAAGTCGCTCTGCAGTATACAGGCTATTATTTTGGCCACCATTTAATGACTTTACTTTTTCTTAGAAAGGATATAGAAAATACTTGGAAGATTCTAAAGCCTTTTAGAGGTTTTAACATGCTACTGAGATTCTTTTTTTTTTTTTTTTTTAACTTACTAACTGATCTACAGTAGCATGACTAATCTTATTTATGATTTTAAGGTAACTAAGAATTCACCTAGGAGGAGAAATGGAACACTTTTTAAACAAAATTCGGGTCTGTACTTGGCAATTAATTTAAACTCCTGAACTTTAATTTGGAAAATTGCTTTAAATTAACTTATTAAATATTTTGATAAGCTTGAAGATTACATGTCATTTCATTCTGATAACGTGACAAAAATGGTCTCTTGAATCTTAATATTTGCTAATTTTTAGGTGGAATGAGCAGACTTTTTATTTTTTTATTTTTGCCTGGTATTGAATGTTTTTAGAAATATTTTCTAATATGTAGAGATAAAATTTAAGTTCAGAGATTCACTGACTAAGTGTGAAATATGCTTAATAGGCCACTAAGGAAAAATGTGTATTCCTTTTAATTCACATCAGAAACCAGGCAGACTCCTTGCCTTGTTGGCAAAGTACTGGTTTCTAAGAACATGGCTAGTTCAGATTGGGGTAGAGGTCTGCCCTAGTAGGTAGTGTGGTGCAATTAACAAAATGTGATTTTAGGAGTGCACTCAAGTTGCACCTGACTGTTGTGTGGACTCCCTAACTTTTTTGAACTCTGAATGCACCTATAATTAAAACAAAACAAACACAAAAACACTGTAGAGCTGCATTAAAAGCTGGTCATCATCGTCTCTTTGGGACCATTTTCACCAGTGTTCATTAGTGATGCCATTTCCCTGTGGGGACAGAGACTGGATTCTTTTTCCCTTTCCCCTTTTTCTTTATCTTTTTCCTTTCTCCCCTTTCTCCCCCCTTCCCTCCTTCCTCCTCTTCCTTTCTGCCCCCCTTTCCCTTCTCCCTTAGGCCTGTAAGATACTTAGTGGTCCCACCAGCGGGCCCAGAGGGAGGGGGCGGCGGGCAGGCCGTGTGCGGCCAGCACGGCGCTGTCCCGCGCGAGCTGCCCATGTCGCTCTTGTCCCGCAGGCCCGGGGCCGGCGGAGCTGAGCGGCCCGAGCACCCCGCAGAAGCTGCCGGTGCCCGCGCCCAGCGGCCGGCCCTCGCCCGCGCCCCCCGCAGCCGCGCAGCCGCCCGCGGCCGCCGTGCCGGGGCCCTCGGTGCCGCAGCCGGCCCCGGGGCAGCCCTCGCCCATCCTGCAGCTGCAGCAGAAGCAGAGCCGGATCAGCCCCATCCAGAAACCGCAAGGCCTGGACCCAGTGGAGATTCTGCAGGAGCGGGAGTACAGGTAACGCACCCGCCGGGCGGGCGGAGCGCGCCTGCCTGCGGAGCTCTGGCAAGTGCCACCAAGCCGAGGGGGTGAGGCGACCCCCGTGTCGTGGTCGTTCCGTTTTGGGCCAGTGAAAGGGCCTAAAGAAAACTGTGGGCACAGGAACTCATGCTATGAGAATTATTTCAGCACAAAGTCATAGAGGAGTTTGTGTGGCATTGGGTGCCCTGGGGCTATGTGGGCGCTGGGTTGGCCAAACTTGATTTCCACTTAGTCAGAAAACTTCTGTCTACCCTGTGACGTGCCAGGCGTTGTGGTAGGCCCTGGAGATTCGAGATCCAAAAGTCAGCCCTGGAGCTCTGTGGATGCGAGAAGGGTTCATCTCAAGGCTTCAGTTATGCGGGGCCTTGCCCTTGTCTGTGTACTTGAATAACGACCCAGCTGGTCCGATGTTGAGGGTGTTGTGCGACCAGACCCTCAGATTAATGGTACACCTCATACTAAAGCAAACTTTGGTAGCTTGGCATAATATAGTCTTTGTTTTAATTCATGTGTGTTTTGGTCTATAGCTCGGCCTTAGTTTTATGGGTAAACTCTTAGTGTCTTCATATGAGAGTCCTTATTTAAACTCTTCAGCAGAAACTTAATTTTTACCTGATTTGGCATATTTATCAAAATCAGGGGTTGGCAGAACTTTTCTGCAAAGAGTGGATAGTAAATATGTGACTCTTCTTGGGCCCTGCTGGTCTGTCTTGAGGACTCAGCTCTCCCCTTGTAGTATGGAAACAGCTGTAGGCAATCATGGGCTGTCTGCGTTCCAATAAAACTTTATAAAAACAGGCTGTAGGCAGGATTTGTTCTGCAGGCTGTAGTTAGCAGACTCCTGATATAAATGGTTAACCCAAAAGGAGTCCAGTCAGCACTGAGTCAAGATAAAACAAAGCTAAAACTGTGGGTTGTGGAGTTTGCCAGAGCTCTATCATTACAAGCTATGTTAGTGTGGTCAAGTTTTCTCTTTTCTGTGACTCACTTTCCTCATATGTTGAAAGAAGTTGGAAAGATAAAATGATATTGATTCATTCAGTAAATACTGAATATTCCAAAATATTACTTAATTTAAAGGAAAATTAGAGTCTAAAAATTATAAACAATGTTATTAAGCGATGTTTGGGCTCTTTTTAAAAACATTACCTTAATTTTATTGAAAAGCATACTACTTCCTTGTCATTAAACCAAAACACTAACTTACCAGCTTTGAGAGTTAACCCACTTGCCATTAGATGTGTACAGCTTTTTGAGTGAAGAGTCTAAGTTTGCTCTCATTACTGTTACTATTCATCCATGAAGGATCTTGATATTACTGTTTCCAGCATCTCATGTATACTGAGAGAGCTAGAGGCTCATCAGCAGTTGATATGTCAATGCTGATGGCAGATTCTGTTGGATGAATAATCGCTGTGTTATAGAGTTAAATACTAGCATGCTCCTTGGCAGAAAGGCTATATTCATGTGTAATACTTTTTTATGTTGTTGTTGAATTTATAAAGCTAAAAGTATTGGGAAAAGTCAGTAATGAGATAGAGAAGTTACTCTAAAATCCTGACTTCCTAAGAGGTATAATTTTTTTCTAAACTACAGTGAACTACCTTTGTAGGATAGATATTCTCTGTACCTCCTCTAGACATTTACATCTGGACATTTTTGCCTTATTCAGCCTGGGATGTGTGTGTATGTGTGTATGTGTGTGTGTGTTTTAGCTTTTTATTTTGCTGACTTCCTTATCATTTTTGCCAGAATTTTCTTTGTAGGACTTTCTTGTAATGAGTTCATTTTAGCACCTTTTTTGGAAAGTGACCTTAATGGATCTTAGTATACAGTACTAAGTAGTACAATTTAGCCTATTGTAATTCCAAAGCTTTTTGTCATGCACTCTCATGTTAATGAAAAAAAAATCTATCAGTAACTTCTAAATTATGCATTGCAGAATGTGGTGGAATGGCTATTTTTCATATTATTATTACTTGATACGTGTCTATTCCTTTGTAAGGCTGTGCCACTTTTGAAATGATTGCTCTGGACAGCCCTGGTCCTAAAAGTTGGTGAGTCCTTGAGCCTAAATTTTCCCATGGCCACGTGGAGAAACAGGTTTGTACTGGCCCCATAGCAGGAGTGTGATTTGTATTCTTCAGTTATAGAGCAATAGCTATCTGCTGCCTTTCTGAAGGTAAGTTGTTCAATGGCAGAGATGAGTTAAATTCATCCCTTAAAAAAAAGGTTTAATTAAATCCCTTAGGCACTTGTAAAAGACAGCAAAGAAACTTTTTTCTTTCAACTCTCTGTGATAGAGTGACATACTAGCCTTTTGCACTGATGACTGGATCTAGTACATCTTTATCACCTGATCATAGATTTGAATAAGGTCTATATATATAAAAACCCTTCTTTTGCGATTCAATGAACTTAGTTTGAGCAAAAAAATCACCTGTCAGAAATTCTGTAACAGATGTTAATTTCTTTGGCCATTGTCATATCACTTACCTTGTCAGTGATCACTGACAGGAAAATTTCAGAATCTGAAATCTCTTTCTAACTTTTAAGTCAGTTGGCTGCTTTGCCTTGTTCATCATAAAATCAGAATTTTGACAAATTGACCTCCTTTATTCAGTAGCAGCATAAATGGGTTGCCGCATAGGAACACGTTGCTTCAGATCTGTATAGCTTCTCTAGTTAAAATATTTTTCTTCCCATTTTAATTGGATTCTTTCTTTTTGACCATCTTTGTCTTATAATGGAACTTCATTGCTTTCCTCTGTAGTGTCAGAGAGCTATTTCCATGTGCCTTCTTTTTTAAAAATCCTTTCTGGCACACTTTCTTTGCCCTCTCAATATGCCTAACTTTAGCTTCTTCCATTTAGAGTTAGATATTTGAATAAAGGTACCCCAGGACTTGTCATGTTGGCATGTAAATTAATTCCACAAATGTTTGCGTAGACGATGTATTTCACACTTGAAGAAGTTTATTTTGGAGGGGCATCTTTGAATTATATCAGCTCTCTTTGGAATCGAATCAGAATTTCGTGCGAAAGAGATTGTAAACCCTCCTGGTTTCGGGAAGCAAGCAAGGGCTGCTTACCTGGGATTGTTTTGTCCTGCCCTTGTCTCCATTGCAACCCTGAAAATTCCTTCCCCCAAATTACCAATAGTCGCTTTGCTAGCAGAGTTTCAAAAACTCACACTCTCTCTCTCTTTTAAAGTGTCACTCAGCTCCTTGAAGGAACAAAATGTACCAGTGTCATTTTCTGTTCAAATAACTCTCCTGCAGGAATCATAAACTTCTCCTCTGGACCTGAACAAATATCTGTTGCCTTTAATGGAACTCTTTTTCTTGCCAGAACAGTAACCCCTCTTGATTTACTGTTCAATCTGTATGAAAAACCTGAATGACCTAATTCTGCTTCAATTTTCTGTACTCGTGAGGACACTAAATGAGTCTCCTGCAGTTATGCAGTATTACATCTTGTTGTTTCAGGAAGTTTAGAATCCTGAATCTCTTTATCGGACTACCTGCTGAATCCCATTGATAGGAAGATGAAATTGTCTGGAGAGGAGCATTATTTAAAATGAAGATTTCTATTAACAACAACAACAACAGCAGCAGCAGCAGCGATACAATTTTCCATAATAGAAGAAGCCCCTCCTGTACCTTTCCTACCTACCTGCCATATGCTGTACCAAATGCCTGTAATCTTACTATGGAATCTCCTTTCTTCTTCTCCTAGAGTTTGCACTTTGTTACCTCTTGCCTCCTTTTCATAAAAGAGAGATTCTTTTATACTGGGGAATCAGATTCACTGACAAATTACTAGGCTGTTTGGAGCAGCAGTCATTTCAGGGAGAAGTGTACCCCGCCCCCCAGCTCCCACTGCTTCAATTCCCTAGTCACCCGAGCCCCCATCTACTTCAAGTCCCACTCCCCACCTTCTTCCTTCCTCCACTCCTCACCTTCCCTGCTGAGTGTGATTTAATCTCTACACTGTCAGCCCAGTTGTCCCCCAATTATTTATTTAATCCTAGCTCTGTAGTCCTTTGGAAGATGAAAAAGTTATTCCTCTAATCTAGCATCTGACCCACATTGTCAAAGAGAAAAAACCTGAATATCAAGGGACATTCTGAGTTCTAGGATATTCAAGTAAGAAAGGCTGGCAAGGAATCTAGAACCAGGGAAGTAGAATAGCCAAATCCTTGGCTGTCAGCTCACCCCACCATAATATGTAATTTTGCTTTAGTATGGTTTTACTTTTTTCCCTTTTAACTTACACATGTGGGAAAAATAATATCCTAATTGTTTACATGTATAATCTGTTGCTGTATTTGGAGATTAGTGCCTATGTAGATATTTTAGAAAATAAGTAAATGAAGTAGATGTTTGTTTCATAATATAGTGAAAATTCAAAACAGATGATAGTAATCTCATAATTATCACTAGTAAGAAGAACATGGGAGAAAGTTAGAAGAGTTTGAATAATTTTACCAAAAGAGTAAAACGATGAAAATTTATTATTGTTGTTCAAACTAACAAACTTTTTTAGTCTCTTGAATGGTGAAACCGTGTAAGAGTGCTGTTGTTTGTATTGGTATGCAGAGGGAAAATGATGGCATGGTAGCAATGATTAGGATGACAAATCCTTTAGTACACCAGAATCAATAAAATGTATGTAGCAAATAAAACAAGAATCTGTCATAAATATAATTTCCAGTAAAATCAATAAGAAATGAATTATTTTCTTGTCTTCTGTTTTCAAATTTTTGAAAACAATGGCATTTTATTTCCCTCTCAAACCAAACAACTGTACATTTTTAAAAAAGCAATCATTTTGATATTTAAGCCACATGTAAGTATTAAGATTTTTTGAAGCATCTAAATCAGAGGTTTTACTTTTTCATGTTATTTATTATGTAACATTTTATAAAGGTGGGGAAAAAAACCTATAATGTTTATTTTTAACAGAATTCTTAATTTTCAATTTTTGTTGCTGGTGTTCAAGAAAGTTCATAGTTAGAATGTGTATTTTAATTATTTAAAGTATCTTTGTAGTGGTTCTGATATCAAGCAAAGAAGGGTTCCAATCTTTGCTCCCTTCTTTGCTGTTTCTTTAGTTTTCTCATCAGTAAAATGGGACCATTGTAGCATTTATCTCCTAGGAGCGTGTGTTGTGTGTGTGTGTGTGTAGGTGAAAGAGAGAAAGAGAATTGTACATTAATTGCACTTAATTTAGTGTCATTAATATTGACTTAGTTTAACTTATTACTTCTTTTGTTTTTATTCTTTCTTTGTTGAAATCTATTCCAAGACAGTTTTGTCCCAAATTTAGGAGCATGTAATTCTAAAAATGAATTTAAATGGCATAAAATTATTTATAAGAATAAGATCTAGGTCAGTGGTTCTCAACCTTCCTAATGCTGCGACCCTTCAACTGTTCAATACAAAACAATTCCTCATATTGTGGTGACCCCCAACCATAAAATTATTTTTGTTGCTACTTCATAACTGTAATTTTGCTACTGTTATGAATTGTAATGTAAATATCTGATATGCAGGATGGTCTTAGGTTACCCTTGTGAAAGAGTCGTTCGATCCCTCAAAGGAGTCGCGACCCACAGGTTGAGAACCACTGCTCTAGGTGAAACTCTAAAACTAGCAGTTTACATGTGCACCAATAATAGCATCCCAAATGAATGAAAAAAGTGAGATGTCTTTTCTGCTTTTATTATGAGGATTGTATTTATTTATTTATGTTTTTGAGAATTGTATTTTTGATGGTGTCTAAAATGAGAAGCCTCAGCATCCTTTTCTAGAAATTCTTAGTTTTTAGGTAGTATTTACTGCTCCCTCTGATTTTAAAAGTGCCTCATTTGTCTTTTCTTTTCTCAAGTAAGCACTGTGCCCAGAGGAAGTGGTTGTGGTTGGCAGGGCTCTCTCTGAATGTTTAGGGTTGACTGATTTCTGTGGCCTCAGCACCCAAAAGTGCTCTTGCCCACTCTGATTTAAGGGCTGTTGTCATCAGCATCTTGGCAAGGAGGGCAAATGGCCCAGTTGCCTTAGTACAAAACTAGAAGTTAGAAAGAAAAACTCTGTTGTCTCAGCTCTGCTGTCTGGCTGCCTGGGAGATAGGATGCAAGTCAGATGTTCCCAACTCTCATTTCCTCTCTCTCCTAAGAATGAGCAAGAACGTTTCACTTTTCCCCTAGATATAGTATAAGCCCTCATTCCTGAGTGTTAAAGAGAGGTTTTGTAGGAAACCAGAGTATTTAGTAACATATAGCACATAGCACCCATTTGCATTAATGCAAATGTAGCTTTTCTCTCTTTACCATCAGAGTGATAAATCTATCTGGGTGTCAGAAATTGTTAACATTTGGAATATGTTTTGCCATGAACTTAAACCGAAGGTCAGTGGTTATCATTTAAGACTACATTGTAATGTTTGTTTCCCCATCCCTTCTTCCCCCATTTGATTACTTCCTTTAGACTTCAGGCTCGCATAGCTCATAGGATACAAGAACTGGAAAATCTGCCTGGCTCTTTGCCACCAGATTTACGAACCAAAGCAACTGTGGAACTGAAAGCACTTCGGCTACTCAATTTCCAACGTCAGGTAATGCATTTTCCCCAATGAACCTGAGATGTAGGAAATAAATGGAATTGTTCCTAAAGTATGATCTGTGAGTTTCCTTTAGTCTATTCAATATTGTTATAAAGATGTAAACTTAGTAAATAGTGTATCTTTTAGACCAACAGGGCACAGCCAAAAGTAATGGAGATGAACTGCTTATTATTCTGCTTTTCTCTTCTGTATATTGGAAACATTTTTTTTCTCCTGTACTATGGTTTGCAAAATCAGAGTTATGACCTTTTGTTACCTTGGATGAAAAACCTCTAACCTCAAGAACAAATGGGGATAGGCTCGGCGCCTGTGGCTCAAGCGGCCAAGGCGCCAGCGACATACACCTGGCAGGATCGAATCCAGCCCGGGCCGCCAAACAACAAGACGGCTGCAACCAAAAAATAGCCGGGCGTTGTGGCGGGCACCTGTATTCCCAGCTATTTGGGAGGCAGAGGCAGGAGAATCGCTTGAGCCCAGGAGGTGGAGGTTGCTGTGAGCTGTGATGCCATAGCACTCTACCCAGGGCGACAGCTTGAGCCTCTGTCTTAAAAAAAAAAACAAGAACAAATGGGGATAGCTCATGTTTGCTTTTATGACTCCAAGGAAAAATAAGAAGGTATTATATTGGAACTTCTTCATAAGTGCAGATATAATATGCTAGCCACAACTATGAAAATAATTTTAACAGATAAGAAAACTATATGAACAAGTAGTTACTCTGTTGAATTAATAGCTCATCATTTCACATAAAATACTGCTTTATAGCTTGATTATTTATTAAAACCTAAGTTTGGAGCCTTTGATTCCATCACGTCCAATTATTGACTAATTAGTGAATTATCTGTTCTTGTGGTTTATGGAGTAATTGCTCCTTAAAAGCCAGTATAATGATCTATTTTCTGATTTCTAAATTAGCAGGAAGACTAGTGGAATGAATGAGAGCTAATTTTTGCTGTTTTGCCTTGTGGACCCAAAAGGTACAGGTCTCCTAGTCTGCATTGCCTCACTAAGCTAAGAGGGATAAGGAATGTGTCATTTTTTTTTTTTTTTTTTTTTGTAATGTTTTCATTGTTAGTCAAATGGGTTTGCTTTGTTAAAGTCAGGAGTATGCCAAATGAATCATTAATGAATAAAAGTAGTTTGTAAGTATGGAATTTCATAATTTGTTCCGTTGGAGAATGTGACAAAAGTCACAGACCGCACCAGTCACTATTGCCATAGGAACTTGGCTATACAGGTGCCTCACTGGTTGTAAAAGCACAGAAGGGTGTCAGTGGTAAATAGATACTACTTGGCTATAGGTTTGTGAGGGTAGATTTCTGCTTAAATTTTAAAAAAGAAAAGAAAAAGTCTCCAAGTTGTATTTACTTTCTTAGTGTTGACCGCATAGTATAAATTAGCTGATAAAACCTTGTTAAATAAATATTAACTAAATGTATTTTTAAGAATAAGCCTACATTCATATTAGCGTCACTATACCGGTCTTTTGTCGATTTTTGATTTTTGTTTATTATTGAAAAGAGTATGTTATCTAAGAAGCTTCCCAATTAAGTTAACTGTAATTGATGGTGATAATTCAGATTCAATCGAATGATTATTGTCATGTGTATTTCAAGTCTCCACCCCTGAGCACATTATTTGTAATATCGATAAAATACTACATTTACAATAAGCTAAAAGAAGTCCATGATATAGTATAAAATTTAAATACTGTGCAAAGAATATCACCGTTAAAGTGGGAGGAAGCCAAAAGCCTTATTTCCTATCCTTTGAATTACGAATTAATGTCGTTTGAGTACTGGGTGCTCGGCAATGCACTGTGCTGTTCATGAACAGAAAGTCATTTTCTTATTCTTTTTTTGGATCATCATTAAAATCACTAAACACAAAGAGAATATGAGTATGACATTTAAAACAAAGTAAAAAAATTTAAAAGCTTATTAATGAATTAATATCATTAGGTATCAAATAGAAGAAATTTATTTAAAAGCTAAGACCACATCTTTTTAAAAAAATTTTATGGTTAAAGGACTAATTACTTTTGATATGAATTATTTGGGAAAAAAAGTGTTAAATTTGGCAAGGCTTTAGTTCCTTCATTCGTGGCAAGGCCAGTGGTGCTTGGAGAAACTTGTAGAATCCCCATTTGGTCCTGTTAAATGGAAACAAGAGAAGGTCCGGGTTCAGGAACCCGGGTTCCTTCCGTTTGGGCGGGCTGTCTAACTGCTGTGCTCTTGACAGCTGAGGCAGGAGGTGGTGGCCTGCATGCGCAGGGACACGACCCTGGAGACAGCCCTCAACTCCAAAGCATACAAAAGGAGCAAGCGCCAGACCCTGAGAGAAGCTCGCATGACAGAGAAGCTGGAGAAGCAGCAGAAGATTGAGCAGGAAAGGAAACGCCGGCAGAAACACCAGGTCCTTGAACCCTGAGCACTGTTCACTCTCACTTTGACAGAGACGTCCAATGCAATTGTTGGATGGAGTCACCTTGTGGGTGGTGGGGATGTCACAGAAAAAAAAGGTTCCTTAGAATTTGCACCACATGTAGCCCAACCATGTCATTTTATAGACAAGTACACTTAGGCCAAGACATACAAATGACTTGTCCGAGATCACAAAGCAAGATGAGGTTTGGGACCCGGCTTTCTTGATTATTAATATGTCTTCGTCTGTTTGGGCTGGTGTAACAAAATTCCATAGTCTGAGTGGCTGATAAAGAACAGAAATTTATTTCTTATAGTTCTGGCAGCTGGAAGTCTCAAATCAGGGTGCCAGCTTGGTGAGGGTCTGCTGAGGGCCCTCTTTTGGGTTGCAAACTGCTGACCTTCTTTCTCATGTGGTAGAAACAGACCAAGAAAGCTCTCTGAGGTCCCTTTATGAAGACACTAACCCCATTCATGAGGTCTCTACTGTCATGACCTAATCACCAGCCCCAAAGGCCTCACCTCCTACTTCCATCACAGTGAGGACTGCAACATCAGTACTGGGGAGACACAGACAGTCAGTTCATTGCAGGCGTCATGTTCATAACCCTGTGGAAAGCTAGCGGATAGAGGGGCGCAGGTGAGTGTCCTACAGCAAAATTCTGGGAGAAGGAACTTGGAAAAGGAAAGTGGAGAGTAAAGTTATTTTTACGACAAATGTAAATATAGTATCCAGGCCTCTTTGAAGGGCCCAGTTGAGTTTTACACAGGGTCAAATACTTAAAAACATTCCTTTCTAGGGCTTTGGAAATACTTTGATATAAGATTTGATTTTGTGTCATAATTGTATGAGGTTTTTGTTCTGTGTTTAATTTGGTACTTAGTTTCATTTTAAAAAGTTGGTTTTCAGTGTAAATAGGGTACCTATTTAAAACACGGATACAAATCCTGTATGGCAGTTCTTAGCTTTGTATAAACTTATTTTGGGTCCCAATCCTAAGGTATTTTTTAAATTAGAGAAAAAGGAACATAACTTTTATGGCATAATTTTTGCTGGAAGTATTTGTATTCCTGAGGCTTAGTGAGTGAGTGATTTCCTTTACATTTGGTCACGGCCGTTTTTAGGTCTTTTTCAGCCTGATCTTTCCTTTTTCATATGCCACACCCTCGAGGCTGAGGTGGCTTCTCTTCCACAGCCTTGCAACAAAACAAATTTGAGGAAGTTACCTTTCCCATAAGCCCCTGGGCCCACACCTCAACTGCAGAGACACACCCAGCGCACCTGTCCCAGGATAGATTCTAGTTTTTTGATTGCGTTAACACTAGAAAACCATTTTTCCCACCCTTGGGGCTGTGGTGTTTTATTAAGTCAATCATATCAACTGTCATGTGAATTGTATTTAACGCATGCTAGTTTTGAGCCCAGGGCTTTGTGAAGCATATATAACTCACATGTTTCTTGATCTACACTGTGACCCCCACAAGGAAAAAACAATTTTTTTTCTAGTGTGGCAGTCAATGTGCAAGAGAGTTGCACACTGAGGGTTTTTTTTGGACTATTTTAAAAAGGGAAATGGCTTCTAAGTATTCTTTTCTGCCCTTTTGGATCTTTTAGGAATACCTGAACAGTATTTTGCAACATGCGAAAGATTTTAAGGAATACCATCGGTCCGTGGCTGGGAAGATCCAGAAGCTTTCCAAAGCAGTGGCAACTTGGCACGCCAACACTGAAAGGGAGCAGAAGAAGGAGACGGAGAGGATCGAAAAGGAGAGAATGAGGAGGCTGATGGTAAGGGGCCCCCCTGCAGGAGCCGGGAAAGTATTCGGCTAACATCTGCCGTATTGCGAATGTTAAAAATGGCCATTGTAGAAGGAAACAGTGAAAGCTGCTTATCAAAAACATTAATAAATTTCTTTTGAACTTCAGGAGAGGTTGCAGTAAAGGCTTTTTTTCTTTCCTAGATAGTGCATGTCACCAATCTAGGGCTACAGCTGAGTATGATATCACCACGTCCTAGAATAGTATTGCTGTACAGATTATAGCTTCTCACATAAAGCCAGGTGCTGTATTTGCAGGAGTTTGACAACCTGACCTGGAAGGATGGCAAAGGCTATTTTTTTAAACATATGGCCTCTTCGAGATGAATGACTAAGGTTTTTTGAATGAATAACTCATTAAGTTGTGTGTTTGAAACTCAGATCACTCTTTTTAAACTTCTGGACTTTTTTTTATATTACAGAAATTATTCTCTAACAGTAGAAAAAGTGATTTTTTAAAGTTAACTTGGAGATGTTGCTTTTTTGGTTATAGCTGTGTTACTGTCAAATAAAACGGTGACTAGTGGATCATTACATTTGCACTCTCAATTTTTGATGGATATATAAACACAGAAAGGATAGGTTTATATCAGTGGGCTGAGTATTTTGCTTTATCAACCATTTATGTTTGGAATTGGACTTCAGAGCACACTGTGGATTTTAGAAAAGTATGTGTGATTGTTAATGACAGGAAACCTCAAATTCTATCTGGGACATAGTGGCTAAGTGGATGAAAGTAAAAGTTATTCATCTCAGCTCATAATTACATACCTGGAAAATTCTAAGTGACACTGTCTTTTTTACTGGTATTACAGTTTTCATCTTTTTTTTTTCATTAATTTTAGGGGTTCCAGGGAGCCAACAGTATGATTTAAAAGGCTCTGTGTCCAGGCAGGACAAAGTATTACCCATCTATCCTGTCTCTCACTCCATATTTGGGAGAAAAGGGACTGTCCAGGAGATTTCTGACTGGCTAGGGAGATCATTTTATAGTAATCTGAGCAGTAAGCAGTCAAATTTATCTGATTCAACTGAAGTGAAACTATATTAGAACTTTAGTAACAGATTGGTTTGACACTAATGATTAGGCATTTGCAAATCATTAACTTTTGCAATTAAATGATGGAATACACAGATAATAGAGAGACTGAAGTTTTTTATCACTCTCTCTTCAAGTGAGTTCAACCATAACCAAAAGCAATTAGAGTTATAATAGCATCGGAGGCTCATGTTCAGCCACGGGGCAGACACAGCAGCTACACCGAGTGGTGAAGCTTCTGTCGCCTGAGCAAATGCTGGAATGACACCCTTGGACTGACAACCCCCAGCTTTTCTGCAGTGGAGTTGCCTCTTAAGGATTTCGTAGTATGTTCCTTTTATTTTGGCATCACATGAGAAAAATGTTTTAAAGCGTCCTTTTATTGGGCTGTATAAAAAAGATTTCTCTCGAAATGGCTCACAGTACATCCGAGTTTTATTTCATTTAACCTAATAATGCTGCTTAATGGGAGGTGGAGGTGGGAATTATTGTGTCTGTTTTATCACTCAGAGGTACCAGGCTTCAGTCTAAATAACTCATCTCCCATCACTGGGGCCCATAAAACTCAGTGCAACTCTGTGGCAAAAATCACCCCAATTTGACCTTTCGTATCAACCACGATGTTTGTAAGGCCAAAAAGAAAATTATTTTTCAGTATAAGAAATGATTTGTTAGAAGCCCATTTGATTGCTTGTCTTTAGAAGTGCTTGTTGAAATATTTATGAATAGAATTTTCTTTAAGACCGTTTAGTTTGGGGCTGGGGAATGGAGTTGGGGGAAGAGGAGCAATGAAACAAAAGTCACTACAAGTTAATTTTTGTTACTTGGTGTTTGTCTTAGTCTGTTTTATGTTGCTATAAAGGAAAGCCTGAGGTTGGGTAGTTTATAAAGACAGGAGGTTTATTTGGCTCTTCAGGCTGTGGAAGAAGCATGGTGCTGGCATGTGCCAGGCAGAAGGTAAAGGGGAGCTGGGGGTGCAGAGATCACTGGCAACAGGAAGCTAGGGAGAGGGCAGGGAGGTGCCAGCCTCTTTTAAACAACCAGTTGTCTTCGGAAGTGATAGAGTGATAACCTCTTTCCTCCCTCCTTACCTCCCTCCTTCGCTCCTGCCTCCTACCAGGGAAGGGCATTAATCTATTTGTGGGGGATCCGCCCCCATGACCCAGAAACCTCTCATTAGGTCCCACCCCCAATGCTGGGGATCAAAATTTTAACATGAGATTTGGGGGCACCAAACTATAATAGTGGCGATTATATGAGATATTATATAATTCTCTCTACTTTGTATTAGATTTGAACATTTCCAAAATATAAAGCTAAAAATAAACTTCAGATAGTGAATCCTCAAATTTTAACATTTTTTTGTGCAGTCAGAGCAACGTAGGAATACAAAGAGCTGACTCTGAGTGTTGGTCCCACCACACACACAGTATGGCTTTGTGCCCTGGCTGTGCCATGAGCCCCAGCATCCAGGGACGAAGGCATGGCCTTTCTGTGTGTCTGCTCATCCCCAGCTCTGAGCACTGGCATTTGCAGCTGGGCTCATCTGGTTTGCTACACTCACCAGGAGTGAAAGCTCACATTGTCCAGGGGAGGAGGAGGGAAGCATGGAATTGTCTGCAAACGTGTATGGTGTTCTCATACCATACATGCTCTTCTTTTTAGGCTGAAGATGAAGAGGGCTATAGAAAGCTGATCGATCAAAAGAAGGACAGGCGTTTAGCTTACCTTTTGCAGCAGACTGATGAGTATGTGGCTAATCTGACCAACCTGGTTTGGGAGCACAAGCAAGCCCAAGCAGCCAAAGAAAAGAAGAAGAGGAGGAGGAGGAAGAAGGTACGTGACCTGTGGCTGTTGTTGAGTCCCGGGTGCATGGGCAGGGACAAATCGAAGTCGAGTATTGCTCTTGAAAAAGTACCACTTCTTACACTAATGGAAGGTTTAGATCATTGAATTGCAACATGGGTGTGGCACAAAAGTGTTGGTTGGGTATACTAGACGATGTGTCGGAGGTAAAGGCATAATGGATAGCGTGTACTGAAACAACGCAGCCCGCATTTTCATTATTTAAATTAAGTACACGCAGTATATAGGAAAAGGAAAAACATGGGCACAAGTAAGAGCTTGCTTAAGCCTGGTGCCAGTGGGGCAGGGGATTGCTGAGTTGAAAAACTGAAATGAAAATTAAAAAGAAAATCCGGCGTACAGATTGAAAAAGGCCAAAGGAAGATGTACGCGATAGCTTTGGGATACTTTCGCGACAAATTTCAGCCTGTTTATTTGTACAGATGGCAATGCCAGACAGAATTTTTCATTCAGTTCTGCTGTTTTGGTTTCACAGTAAGGTAAGTTTACAGATAAAGGTTTTAGGTAGTGAAAGAAGAAAAGCAGTCCTATGTAAAATGTACTCTAATTATCTTGAGGAATGAATGGTAAGATTCAGAATCTCTGCTCTGCAAATATCACACCTTAACTCAAGTACAGACCTGTGAATACGCATCCTCTTTGAAGCTTCAGTAGTCCAGTGCTCTAGTTCCTGATCGAAAGTTTGTTTTCATGATAAATTCTGATTAGGCCAAGGTACAAACATCAACAGGAAATCTTCATCAGAATTGTTAAGATTGAAGATGGGTAGCATTTAATCATTTATTCTCTACACTAAATAATTGAACAAAATGTTTCTCAAAAAATAATTAATTTCATGGCTCCTGAATTCTCATACCTGTTTCATAATTAAGGAGGAGGAATAAATGATTAAGAAAGTGCCTTCCTACTGATTTCTTCGGTATAAGATAGCTTTCCTTATTGTGGAGATGAATAAGGGATGACTCAGGGATTGGATTTAGACATTCCGTGGACAAGGAATACCTCATTTTCTTGTCAGTGGAGCATTAGAGCCTGTGTAGAATTCCAGCTCCAAATTTCTGCCTTAAAAAGATGTTTTCAGAGTTAGGCAGAGATAATAGTTCTATAATGTCCCGTAAGTGGACCTCTTTAAATGGCAGTTTTAGGGTTTCCTAATTCAGGTCACTGAGGTCACTGTTAGTGTTTTTGGTACTAAAGTTCATATTCTACATCTCTTTGTCCTTAAAAGCTAATGACCCAGATTTGATCTTCTGGCTGATTTAATTAAAAGACTCCTGCCCTGATATTAGATAGTTGCATCATCATTGGCAAAGAAAGATAAATAATTGAGTATTGACCTTATGCCCGCCCATATTTCTGTGCAGAGCAGGGACCTGTCACAGCATTTTTTTGTGGTGCTGCCTAAACTCTGCGTGGTCTGTAGGCTGCGCTCCCCTTCCCAGTCCTTCCTTTTAGGTTTGCTAGTAGCTCTCATTCTATTTGATGTTTTCACTTAATAAGGAGTAACTGAACACTGACTATGAGCTGGGTAATGTGCTAAAATATTGGGAGAAGGAGAGTGCTGTGGGGGGGAAAGTGTCCTGCCCTCTCACAACTTAATCAGAGAGAGAGAAAAAGAGACAGACAGACATTAATCAGACATGCACCCAAAGGTATAATCAGAAATGGGATGATGCTGTGGAGGAAAACCAGGTGTCACATAGGAGATGAGCCTGATTTCTTGGCAAACAAATATTAAATACCAGAGCAACTGCAGTCTGCCCTGTGGATATGCCTGGCGTGTCCCATTGATTATCAGATTCGATCGACGAGCAGAATTCTTAGGTCTTTAGCCTTGTATCTCTTCTGCTGTGTGCGCTCAGGATACTTGGCATTGCAGCACTCCCTGCCCTCTGCAGGATTCAGGAGGAGGGCCTATGATTCTTTCCTGAGCATCTTCCTGGAAGGAAAGGGATAAGGAAAAGAGCCTCAGGCCCTTCCTGGCCCTTCCTGGAACCTGTTTCTTTCACCAGGGCTTTATGACTTAGTTCAGAGAATTCCCCAGTTGCAGAAGTACCTTTATTCAAGCACAAAGGAAAAGGATTGTTTCGAAAGCTGCTAATTTGACACGTTGGATTTTTTGTAGCTCTTCTCTCCATTAGAGTGAATGGTTGAGAGTTGCTTGTTCCAGCTTCTCCATGGTAGAGGAAGACTTCTGTGACAATCAGCTTAAGAATTCTGGGCTACCTAGCTATTCTTTTCAGCGTTTTCCCTTGTGTTAAACACTATGCTGTATCTATTTTTTTTTTTAAATTAACTAAGGCATTGATAAACCTTTGTTTTGATAAAACCTGCTTTACTCAGTGAGCTAATAGCATTGAGCTGGGAGCAATACTTGAAGATGTAGATAGCTCTAAGAACTGTGCTATTGAAGATGAAAATGGTTGACCCTGTGATTTAATTGGAAAAAGATTATCTTTTACTGTTAATGTCAAACTAGTATAGAGTTTTGTTTTGTTTTGTCTTTAATTCCCCAGTATAACAGAGAAGACCTCTGTCATTCATGGGGAATTTATTATATTCATTTGTTGTTACTAAATAATGGGGTAGGTTTCCTTTAGCCTGTCATGACCTTGTTTAATTTTTTCTTCTCATTATTAGGGATATTTCTATGAAATACACATTTATATTTCACTTTGAAACTTTTCTTCCTCCTCCTGGTCTTCTATTAATGTCCTTGAAATAGAAGAAAAAGAAGCATCAGAGGAGGAATAATTTTTAAAGTAATGAAATATCTAATCATACTAAATCAGTTTCTGTAGTGTTACAGAATGAGTGCTATTACGTGCGTTTATGTGTGTTTAGCGTGACCTTGGGGTCTCTGTTCTCTGCCATGGTTGTTCTCTAACACCTAAAGCATCACTATAGGACTAAAAAGGGGACAGAGCTACATAAAACCACCAGGGTATGTACAAAGGGGATTGAACATAGCTTAAGTAGTAAATTGGATGCCTGTCCAACTCATGTTAGCATGTAGTCTTTTAGATTCCTAATTGCACAAGAACACATAGACCAATTTGCCATTATTCCCTTGTGAGCTATTTTATTAAAAGATCTGTTACATTTTGCTTCGATCTCTTCGTCTGTAGGAAGGTGATAGGAGCCTCAGCTACCCTATAGATTTTTTGTAAGGATTATAAGCATTTAGAGCCCTCCCTGGGACATAGTAAGTACTCAGAAAAGGTTAGTTATTTTTTAAAATAAGTCTGTAATATAAATGTGGAATCGTGATTTGTTAAAATGTGGTTAAATTTTTCTGAAAATATTTTTTTTTCTTTTTAGACAGAGTTACACCATGTTGCCCTCGGGAGAGTGCTGTGATGTCACAGCTCACAGCAAACTCAAACTCTTGGGCTTAAACGATTCTCTTACCTCAGTCTCCCAAGTAGCTGGGAATACAGGTGCCCACCATAATGCCTGGCTACTTTTTGGTTGTAGTTGTCATTGTTGCTTGGTGGCCCAGGGCTGGGTTCGAACCCGCCAGCTCTGGTGTATGTGGCTGGCTTCCTAGCTGCTGAGCTACAGGTGCTGAGCCTGAAATGTCTTTTTTTTTTTTAATAAAAATTAAAAAAATATCTTCACTGTATATTTTTTTGTGATGTTGAATTAGTGAATAGCTTTTTTTTTTTTTTCAGTTGGCAATCAATTGAACATTAGTGGGTAGGATGTCTTTTAGGACAATGATAAATTCTTTGACATTTACAGAAGAAGAAATTCTTTGACATTTACATACAGAAGAAAATTGAGGAAAAAATTGAGGCATGCAGAAGGAAAAGGAGGATTTATTAATTTTAGCGAGCTCTTCCTTAACATCCCACTCTTCCAGCTCCTACAAAGGGAATTTTCTAATTACCTCTGATTTACAAATGTTTCTGGTGATAGGGAGGTATTTCTCATAGTACTTCAGGGTGTGTTTTTCCTTAAGCTGTGGTTACGATTTCATGCCAGGAGCACCTGCTGCCTACTCCTTTAGAAGTCTAGCCTTTCAGAGATTCAGTGTCCAGAGCTCTTGACGTCAGCCAAAAAATAAATATTTAATTCTCCTTTCCACCTCTTTCAGGGGGATGTATCAGTAGAACTATGCTCTTATTTATTTGTCACATTTCTTGGAAATCGTTGATACTAATGGGCAAATACTTAGAATTTATGTGACAACATTAGGCCAGATTTGTTTTTCATTGTGTGTTTCTTTATAAAAGTTCTTTTATTCTCTTTCTCTCTCACACATCAACCATTATTTATAAGTACATGTCAGGACTGTGATTTTTGGAGAGGGAACTTTCTTGGCATAATATATTGATCAATCTAATTATAAGAAATGAATTTATCTTTTTTAGCTATTAGCTATCAGGCCTGGTGTGCTGGCTCACACCTGTAAGCCTAGCTCTTTGGGAGGCTGAGGCAGGAGGATCACTTGAGTCCAGAAGTTCAAGACCAGCCTGAGCAAAAGCGAGTCCCCATCTCTATAAAAGTTAAAAAATTAGTTGGGAGTAGTGGTGTGAGCCTGTAGTCCCAGATACTCAGGAGGCTAAAGCAAGAGGATTATTTGAACCCAGGAGTTTGAGTTTACAGTGAACTACATTGATGCCCCTGTACTCTAGTCCCAGCAACAGGCTAAGATTTTGTCTCAAAAAAAAAAAAAAATTATTAAAAAAAAAAAAAAGAGAAAAGCATGTTGGCATAATTTTCAGTGAAAAGAGCATCAAATAGAAAAGAATATCGAAATCAAAATAGTAACATTGTCGAGACATTTGTTTTATATTCAGTTACTCTCTGATTCTTCTCAATTGTTTTGTATGTTCCCCAAAGATTCTATAGTTTATTGTAGCTTTTACCAACAAGATTTTCATAAGTAAAAGAAAGGTTCTAATGTAATTCTGCACATTTGAGTGTAGGGACTGTTTAAGGGTAGGTGAACACAATGCCACAGTGATTAGATTGATCTGATTTGTTCAGTGTCAAAATGGGTAAAACCTGAAGTTTGGATCAAAGTCCTGTTTAACTGGACTGACCAGTTACTTGAATCAAAATGTTCCAACTGTTTTTTTTTTTTTTTTTTTCTATAAGGCACAACCTAAGTAATGTGCAAATGCCTGTTAATATGATATTCCTGGGCATTTTTTTATTGCCCGATCACCTATCTTAATGCTCCAAGGTCTACTTAAATGACAGTAAAAATAACCCAAGTGCTTTCTGAAAGCTTAGGTTGCCAGTGAAGCAGAATGAGTCCTTCAGATGCCAGCACATTTGAATGTTGTTTCAGCATATTATAACAACACCCGCTGGGGGATAAAGTGCATTTACTTTATAATATAGATTATAAAATATTTGATATAAAACTGTTTCTATACAAAATGAGGCTGTTTATAGCCTATGTTGTGGTAATCTAAATAAAGTGCCCCACTGAAGTCTTTATTTGCTTGAGTTCAGTTTACATGAGATTTTATTTAGGGATTTTCTTCCCTCCTCAGCCCTCATGTTGATTATTTTACACACCTTCTGCAAAGAAAAGGTGGGTAGCCACACGTGTAGCTTTGTGAACATTTCTAAATGGAGGGCATGAATTGACAATGGTTTCGAAATTGGGAACCCACATGGTCTTTAGTTTGAGTAACTTTTAGTTGTGACTTAAGTTATGAATAATTTATATCATGTCCCTCATGTGGTTAGGTTAATTACATTGCTCCCTCTCTGTATGAGCACAATTAGTTCTGAACTTTTTTGCATGTAGGAAGAAGGCAGTACAAAGTTTCTTTAGTTTTGATGACTGAGTGAGCTGCAGTAGTTTGTTTTGTTTTGGTTTGGTTTTGATCAAGGGAAGTAAGTGCAGGCATCAGCCTGTAATATTGACAGCATGGGTTTTTAAATACATGGCACAGATGGCTGTCAGTGAAAATCCCATTTGTACCAGTCCATCTTATCAGGGGCTCAGAGATTGTCCAAAGTTAGCCCAAATAGTAGCACTAATCACAGTTTCTTAGATGTTAATTTTGCACCGGAAGGATTTTTTTGTTTAATTTTGCTTTTTTCTTTTGTTCGATTTTTTTTTGTTGGCTTTACCTCGAGATGTATCTCAGTTTGATGTGAGAACAATCACACCAACTAGAGATGTCATCAAACTGAAAGACTCCAAAGCATGATGGGCGAAATTGACGTCTCTTGGCCATAGAGTAGACTGCCACCTGGCCTCCACCTCTTAGAACAACATAGTAAAGACAGGACATGCTAAGTCTCACGGAGCACCAGTTCAATGGCAGATTTAGTGTGTGTGTTCTTAACTATTTTATGACTTGCAAATATATTGGCACCTGGTTACAATAATAATAATTTAGTGAGTATAGGCTAAGTGGAAGGCATTGTTTTTGGTGCTTTCATTCATCCTCTCATTCACCAAGTATTTATTTAGTGCTTTTTAAGAGCCAGTCACCCCTGTAGGTGGAAATGTATCAGTGAAAAAAGCAAACAGAAATCCCTGACCTCGCAGCCTTACAAAGCAGTTTTCAGGCTATGCTGTAGCCAGTTTTAATTATACACATAAAAGAATAGCTAGAGCTTGGGCTATCATCAACTCTTGTACCTTGTGGAGATTGATGCTCACTGCATACATATTTGGGCTGTTCATACTGAGATGTGATTCAGTTTTGCAGCTGCCCCGGAACTTAGGTACTGTTACCAACCCTATTTTACACAGGAGGGAACTGAGATACAAAGAGAAGATTTGCTCAAGTTCATACAGCTAAGGTCTCTTGCACTGAGTCCCAGAGTTGGAATTCAAACTCAGGTTGTCTAATTCTTGAACCAAGTGTGTTAAATCTAATATTACTTTTTCTCTCAAATTTGATAACCTAATGGAATTTTTAAAAATAGTTTAGGGGATTTTAAGTAATAGAAGGGCCTAATTATGAGGCAGTTTTTAGATAACAATCTAGTGAGTCTATAGCGTATTCATAGGAGAGTATCCATTATAATAGTTTTGATTCTGTTAATGTATGATGCTTCAAGCTTTTTAATGTGCTATCCATTTAAATGGTGATCCAATTCCACTTGCTAGATATTTGAAATTGGCTTATTCATTGTCTTATTTGATTTTCTTTATTGGCCAAATTTGTAGCTTATTTCTAGTTTGTATGGAAAGAATAGTGGCATTAATTGACTTTTCCCATTAATTAATAGAGTATAGTACCTGCCTGCGATTCCAAAAATGGAACCTTCAGTGATGGTAGCAGGGATGGTTTCTTTTCTGAACTGAGAGGGGTTATGTCTTTGTTCTGTATCCCCAACCTAGATAGAGGGCCTGATGCTCCTTGAAGCTGGTTGGTCCTTTTGTGCTCATAAATATTTTCACTTTATGATAGCATTAACAGAAAATTAAATTATTTGAAAATTCTGAGCAAAGGGAGTATTTCATTTCCTACTCTTTAGTAGAAAGTACATTTTTTTATGCTTTGTGCTTTGGTGTACATATACACATAAATGGCTTTGGCATGCAATACATATATAAAAATATATTTTATACATTATAAAAGAACTTCAAAAATTTCAAACATTTATGGAATTATTTTTCTTCTTCTTTTTTTTTTTTTTTTTTTGAGACAGAGTCTCATTATGTTGCCCTCGGTAGAGTGCCATGCAACTCACAGCAACCTCAAACTCTTGGGAACTCTTGGGCTTACACAATTCTCTTGTCTCAGCCTCCCAAGTAGTAGGACTACAGGCACCCACAACAACACCTTGCTATTGTTGTCATTGTTGTTTAGCAGGCTTGGGCTGGGTTCGTACCCACCAGCCCGATGCATGTGGCTGGCGCCATAACCACTGAGCTATGGGTACTGAGCCAACGGCTAGATTTTTAATGTTAAATGTTTTCACAATAGTTGTTTTGACAAGAGACTATTGAGATATTTTCATGAAAAGCAAAAATGTATTTTGGAATCAATGTCTTAAGTAAACAAAGTTGAGTTAATATTGATTTCTTATCATTATATACATCTTTAATTAACTAAAGAGCCCAAGGGGAGGAAAGCTCATTTTCTTAAATATCTTGATGAAGGCAATGACTATAGTTGTTTTTCCTGTTTAGGCTATACAGAAGTAGTTTGCCTTTCCAGCAAGAACTTTATCAAAATTCTGTAAAGATGATATTGAAGATTTCAAGTGTCAGAGGGGTTGTCATAGATGGAAGACATTTTAGACTATTTTGTATACATTACAAATGAGACTCTTGGGTACAAAAGATGACCCAGCCTTTACCTTTTCATTTGGGTCGTCTCTGAGGCACATAGATGGCCAATGTGCTAAGATATTGGAATCTTTAAGAAATGGCAGATGACAGATTTTTTTATGAGACTACAGTGTCTGCATCAAATTTCTCCATGTACACATGATAGAAATCCTACATATCATGAAAGCCAATTAGGTAGAGTAAAAATATCCAGGGAACTCACAGAGTTTTGTATTATTTTATATTTTTATGACCCAGGAACAGATGAGAGCTTATTTTTGATGGAAATTTTTAGAATGTTATTCTTCCTTGCTGACGAAAACTTGCTTGGGGAATAGGAAAGTTGAGCTAATTATGTCAGGATTTGTCTTCACTCTGCCAAACACAAGAAGAACATTTCAGACTCTGACCGCTGTCTTGATGCTGCCATGGTTTAAGCTCTTCAGGTCCCTGAAGATACAATCCCCAAATCTCTAGGGTGCCTCCTGCCTTGGATAATATCTGGCTTTAAATGACTGTCTGTAAGTTAGTAAAATGCACTCTTTGTCTCAGATAGTGAAGAGAAGTAAAAATAAAGGTGTTAACACTTAGGCTGTGTTAGTTGACAGTGGGTAGCAAGGAAAGTCTACCATACACCAGAGTACCATGAAGTTCTGCACCCATCTTTTTGTTGACACATAACATTTGACATTGTTTTGCAGAAGGCTGAAGAGAATGCGGAAGGTGGAGAGTCTGCCCTGGGACCAGATGGAGAGGTGAGGGATTTTCACCCATTTCTGCTGTGTTCTGCTGAATGGAGTCCCTGCCAAACCTTGCAGCCCCATTCTTTTTGTATACTAACCTTGTTTGTACTCAGCTATTTATTTTTAAATAAAAATAGTTGTACATTAACATAGTAAAAAATTAGAATAATATAAAAGGCATATGGTGAAAAATAATCTACTCCCATCTCAGACTAATGATCAGCTGATATTAAATTTCTTATGTACCATTCCAGAATTTTCTGTGCAAATATAAGCTTATATTTATGAATATATAGAATGTGTAAGACTCTTAAATGATTCTATAATTACATTTGTGAAGCAAATGATATAGAAGCATAAAATATGACCCAGTTTCCCTAGTTTATTACTAATTTAAAATTATAAAAATATATGAACCAAACAATTCATATACGTGGTTTACTTATTTTGTTGACATTTTCTATAGGCTTACAATGTAGCTTCCATGTGTATATTCATCAGCCTAGACCTAGATTTTATTTCCTACAATTTCCAATATTCTCCTGAATCATGAGGATACAATTATTTATTTATTGAGTTGTTTTCTTCCTTTTTTTTTTTTTTCCCTGAAAAACTCAAGACTCTGTGCCCATGGTTCACAATGAGGAGGGATACCTCCAGAGCAGGATGGGAAGGGGTTTTGTTTCAAACTGCCTTCTCCTTCTCTCACAGACACTGATCAACATGCTTGGAAGATTGGGGGTGGGTGGGGAATTGCCTCTTCTCCTTCTGGAATCCCTATCCCTGTGAGTTCACTGTGAAATCTAATAGCCTAGATGCCCCCCCCCCCAAAAAAAAAGTCGCACCACTGTTCTATGCAGAAGCCTCTTGAACAATAAATGTTACTTAACCACTATAATCCATCACAAAGAAAGAAAGGATCAGAATGAATGTCTAATGTGTAAGAAACTCTCAGTGGGCTGTTATGGGGTAAGAATACTATATATTAGAGCACTTAGAAACAATTCTAATTTGTGAAAGCCCAGCCTTACCTAAGCATGCCTCACATCGGCCTATAATTAACAAGCACACAGGGAGAGATTTAACATGTTAGTGTAATATAGTGTTCTTATCTCTTATTATCTCTTAGGAAAATTAGCTTCTGATCTTGAGCCTGTTACATATACTTTTTTTTCTCTTGTATGCTTAATACATGTATTCTGTTTGCTCCAGTCTGCAAAGTGGACATCTTGCTCAGTTTGTTTTGAAATAATGTTCTTATTACACTCTTCTGTACTCATTCAGTGATTTTGCCAAGGTTCTAATTTCCAGCTACAGTGATTTCTAGTTCTCTTTGAGGCATGACATCAGTAATAAAACAAGCTGTATTAAAGTGGCTCAGGATAACAGAAGATGAGTTTTCCAAGGGAAATGATAGCAAATAGTAGATTTGCTTCTTGAGTGTATAGATGACATTTTACATTAATGAGAAAGAAGCATCGTGTTGGCATGCAAAGTGATTGCGTTAGCATGCACAGAAGGAAAAAGGGCAGTCTGGAGTAAGCCTTTTATTTTTTTTTAAGGTTATTTTTGTGGATAATCGCTACCATTGTTTCTCATTCTGACACAGTTTTGTTGAGGAACTAGAGGGAAAGAACCATTGGGCTTATGTTTTGGTTATTTTTTTTTTATCATTTCTTATAAGATTTAAAAGATAACTTACTGCCTACTTATTTTTCCTATCATTTCTGCTTAACTTCAATTAAAAGTAATTCAGGGCCCAGGCGTGGTGGCTCACATCTGTAATCCTAGCACTTTGAGAGGCCAAAGTAGGAGGATTGCTAGAGGCCAGGAGTTTGGGACCAGCCTGACCAGGAGCAACACCCCATCTCTACCAAAAATAGAAAAAATAGTCAGGTGTGGTGGTGCACACCTGTAGTCCTGGCTACTTGGGAGGCAAAAGAATCATTTGAGCTCAGGAATTTGCAGTTGTAGTAAGCTATGATGACACCACTGCTTCCAGCCCGGGCTACAGGGAGAGACCGTGTCTCAAAGAAAAAGAAAAGGATTTAGGAAAACTTTTGGAATTAATCAATTATCTAAACATTCCATTTTATTACTTTTCAGGAGATAGATAACTTGAACCACTCACAAATCAAGCATTTCCAAACAAATGGTTTCCTTGAGGATATACTTCTAGAAGTATAGGATCACCCTATAATTAGTAATATTCATTTGCATAGTATCACTTCGTTTTTAGGCCTTTTTAAGACAATTTGTTCTCTGAAACCGGTTAAACACAACCTTTGCCATTTCATTATTCTTTTAATTTTCCGAGTAAGCCATTTTTCCATGGAGTTTAATAACAAACCTCCACTCAATCTTGGTTGATTCTCCAGATTCCAAAGAAGCAGAGCTGTTTTCTTTATCATACTCTTTATCGTAAGTTCCAGGGGTTGAGTTAGCTACCCTGTGGTTTGGTTTTGGCTAAAAAACTGGTTCTGTAGCCAAACCAGCCACTAATGAGATGACCTGGGTTACAATACGTTTGTTTTTTTTTTTACCATTCTCCCTGTGGCTATAACTTTGCAATAGCTGTTATCTGGGTAGTATTAGTTGAGGATTTGGGGAGTTGTTAGTTGCAAATTACCAAAATCAGCTCTGCCTGATTTGAATAAGAAGGGGAGGTATAAATGGGATATTGGGTAACTTTTCAGTTCTCTGGGATTCCTGGAAAACCAGACTCAGGACTATTCCCACTATTATACAATTGGTCCAGTGGGAACATGGCTGCTGTCAGGAGTAAGTGGGAGATTGGAAGAGCCAATATCACTTCCCTGGCATTGTCGCCACTGTAGTCTGCTGTTCCACCAGTGTGACTGTCCATTTGTCCTCAGTTCCTTGAACTTCTGGCTTCTAACTCAGGGCTTTGTGAATGCATCCATTTGGCAGAGATAGGGATTTTGCCTGTACTTTTGACTTTTAGGGAGAGGGCACCTCCCCGTGAGACTCGTTAATTAGTGAAATTTCCAAACACAGGAAAAAGTTTCAGATGCTGGGCAACCAAAAGGCTGGGAGGCATCCAGTACAGGACCAGGAGACTGTCTTTATACCAAGCAGTGATGTAATTTTTTTCTTTCTTTTTTAGCCCATAGATGAGAGCAGTCAGATGAGTGACCTCCCTGTCAAAGTGACGCACACAGAAACCGGCAAGGTCCTATTTGGACCAGAAGCACCCAAAGCCAGCCAGCTGGATGCCTGGTTGGAAATGAATCCTGGGTACGGCGTGAGCAGCATTAGTGGTGTCCTCTTGGCTATTCAGGTTTTGGCAGTCCTTTTAAAGTCTTGAAACTAAAGCAATACGGCCTTTGCTGAGATGGTTGGAATTCTTACTTGCGTTTGTCATTTGCATGTAGAATATGCACACGTAGTTAAGTCACGTGTGTCTGTATTGTTTTATATTTTAAAGCACTAAGCTCCCTTCTCTTCCCTCTTCCTTAGTTACGAGGTTGCTCCTAGATCCGACAGTGAAGAGAGTGATTCTGATTATGAGGAGGAGGTATGTGTGTCTCTCTGTTTGGGGTTCATTGGTTTAAAAGTTGTCAGAAAAAGAAGCTTCTCACTGAATGAAGGCCCAACCCCTGTGTCCTTCTGTCATGTATTATTCTTGGGTTGGCTTTCAGGTGACAGGTGAGGCTAAGGGTTTGCAGAAGCTTTGATGGTGCATGTCTAAGGGTACTATCGTGATGTCCTGGGTGCTCCAGGCTGATGGGGAAGCTTGGTGCATTCTAAATTCATTTGGAACGAAGAAACAAGAAGCTGGCATTAAATGGGAGATGGTGAAATGGTCTTTCTGGGAGAACTGAAGATGGATTGCTTATTTCTTTGGGAAAGGCAGTCCCATGCTTCCAAGTGATTCACATTGAGAGTTAGCTGCCTGATAATTTCTAAGTCCTTTAGGAAAAGAGTCTAGTTGAAGTTAAAGTCTGAGAACTTAGATGAGATGGCCCACGTAAGCTTGGTTTTTAATGAGTTTATTGATCCTCTTGATTTTTCTTTTAAATGTGATTCTCGTTTGAATTTTTTTGAATATACTTATTACCTAGAGAGAATCACATTTCTTAGTCTCTTAGAAGAAATACTTGATCTGGAACCTAAAATGATATTCTTAGATGCATTTAATAGAAATTAGGGAACCATCAAGATATCTGTTAGATCAACTATGAAATACGTAACAATTACAAAGAGAAG
>CAUYPK010035893.1:0-21206 GCA_963574355.1 Loris lydekkerianus | reverse complement strand
AATTGCCAAAATGTGGAAACAACCTAAATGTCCTTCAACCCATGAATGGATTGGTAACCTGTGGTATATGTATACTATGGAATATTATTCAGCCCTAAGAAATGGAGATTTTGCAGCATTTGTACTAACCTGGATGGAGGTGGAACACATTATTAGTGAAGCATCACAGGAATGGAGAAGTATGAATCCTATGTATTCAATTTTGATATGAAGAAAAGAAAATAGTGACTAATTCTCACATAAATTGGATTTAATTTTGACCAAAGTACATTACTTAAACATTAATTTTTAATTCAACTTGTTAATATGTTGTTTAGAATATTACATCCTTATTTATAAGTGACATATGTTTATAATTTCCCCTTTATAATAATACATTTTCTCCAATTTTAATATCAGGTGTACCCAGATCAAGTAGAATGATTTTGAAGTATTTCTTCTTTTTCTATTGTCTATAAGATTTGGCATGATCTTTTTTTTGAAATTATCTTTTGCTTTTATTTATAAATATTAGTTGTCTATTTTTTGAGACTTAAAAAAAAAAATAAGAAGAAGAAGTAAACTGATGACTCCATCCTGAATCTCAGAGTCAAAGCATTCTATAATAGACATACTCTTATTTGACAATGTGAATGTTACTTTCTTTGCAATACTATTATTATTGTTGTTTAATATTTCGATGTGGCAACTTTCTGATTCCTTTTCTGAATGTATTTATATTCGTTCATTCTTTATGAGGTTCTTTTTTTCTAGTCTTTATTTTAAACATTGTTATTGTTATTAAAACTCAAGCCTTTTTAATTTTGTAAAGGCAAAAAAAATGGAAACCTAATAAAAAATAAAAATAAACAAATAAACAAATGGGACTTCATTGAACTGAAAATCTCTTACAGCTAAGGAAACAACAACCAAAGCACATGGACAACCTTTAGAATGGGAAAAGATATTTGCATATTCTGAGTCAGACAAAAGCTTGATAACTAGGATCTAGAAAAGAACAAAAGTTTGGGCGGCGCCTGTGGCTCAGTGAGTAGGGCACCGGCCCCATATGCCGAGGGTGGTGGGTTCAAACCCAGCCCTGGCCAAACTGCAACAACAAAAAAAAAATAGCCAGGCATTGTGGCGGGCGCCTGTAGTCCCAGCTACTCGGGAGGCTGAGGCAAGAGAATCGCTTAAGCCCAGGAGCTGGAGGTTGCTGTGAGCTGTGCGATGCCACAGCACTCTACCAAAGGGCCATAAAGTGAGACTCTGTCTCTATAAAAAAAAAAGAACAAAGTTAATCAGCAACAAAAAACCCAACACTCCCATAGATCACTGGGCAAGAGACATGAATAGAACCTTCTCTAAAGAAGACAGATGAAGAGCTAACAAAAATATGAAAAAATGCTCATTGTCCCTAATCCTCAAAGAAATGCAAATCAAAACTACTCTGAGCTATCACCTAACTCCAAAAGAGCAAGAATCAAATTTCTGTTCTTTATAAATTGCATAGATAATATATTTTTATTATTTTTGTTTATTTATTTATTTATTTATTTTTGCAGTTTTTGGCCAGGGCTGGGTTTGAACCCGCCACCTCCAGCATATGGGGCCAATGCTCTACTCCTTTGAGCCACAGGCACAGCCTACATAGGTAATTTTTTAAGGTATTTTGTTATAACAGCAAAAATGGACTAAGATATACTCCTTAAGTTCAGGACCAAGGCAAGGATGCCCCCTTTCACCACTGTCACTCAACACTCTCCTGGAATTTCTAACCACAGCAAATATGCAAGAAAAGAAGTATCCAAATAGAAAAGGGAGAAGTAAAACTATATTCATAGATGACATAATCCTATATATAAAAATTGCCAAAGAATCCATTTTTACAAAACCTACTAGAACTAATAAATAAATAAGTACCATAAAGTTGGAGGGCATCAGATCAGCACACACAAATCAATGGTGTTCATTAGCAATGAACAATCCCAAAATGAAATTAAGAAAACAATTCTGCTATAATTTGAATGTTTCAGTCCTCCAAAACTCATGTTGAAATATTCCATGTAACAGTATTAGTAGACAGGGCCTTTATTTTTTTGTTTTATTTATTCATTATTTTTTTGAGACAGAATCTCACTCTTGCGCCAGGCTAGGATGCCAAGGTGTCACAGCTCACAGCAACCTCAAACTCCTGGGCTCAAGTGATCCTCTTGCCTCAGTCTCCCAAGTAGCTGGGACTACAGGTGTGCACCATCACACACAGCTAGTTTTTCTGTTTTTAGTAGAGATGGGGTCTTGCTCTTGCTCAGGCTGGTCTCAAACTCCTGGGTTCAAACAACCCACCTGCCTCGGCCTTCCAGAGTGCTGGAATAACAGGCTTGAATCACCACACCTGACCTAAACTGGGCCTTTAAAAAGAGGTGATTTGGTCATAACCACTCTGTCCTCATGGATGGATTAATCCATTCATGGACTAGTGGCTTAATGGATTAGTAGGCTACAGAGGGTTTTAGTTATCATGAGAGTGGGTTTTTCATAAAAGGCAGTTTGGCACACTCAGCTCCTCACCATGTGAGCCCTGTGCTGCCTCAGGGCTCTGTGGAGAGTCCCCTCCAGCAGAAAGGTCCTCCACAGTTGTAACTTCTAGCCCTTGGACTTCGCGGCCTCCAGAACTGTAAGAAATAAATTTCTTTTTAAAATAAATTATCCAGTCTCAGATTTAGTATTAGCAACAGAAAATGGACTAAGACAGAAAATTGATACTGGGAGGTGGGATTGTTGCTATACAGATACCTGAAAATTGGAAAGCAGCTTTGGAATTGGGTAATGGGTAGAGGCTCGAAGAATTGAAAGGAGTAGACTAGAAAGATACTAGATTGCTGTAAACAGGGTGGTAACGGCAATTCTGGTGAGGACTGAGACAAGAAGAGCAATAAGAAAATCTGCACCTTCTTTTTAAAAAGAATATTTGATTTAAATATATATATATATATATATTAGACAGAGCCTCAAGCTGTAGAGTGCTGTAGTGTCACAGTTCACAGCAACCTCAAACTCTTGGGCTTAAGCAATCATCTTGCCACAGCCTCCCAAGTAGCTGGGACTACAGGCACCTGCCACAATGCCTGGGTACTTTTTGGTTATAATTGTCATTGTTGTTTGGCAGGCCCAGGCTGGATTCAAACCCACCAGCTCTGGTATATGTGGCTGGCGCCTTAGCCACTTGAGCTACAGGCACCAAGCTAAAAAATACATGTATTTTTTTTGAGACAGAGTCTTACTCTGTTGCCCCAGGGTTGAGTGCTGTGGTATTATCATAGCTCTCAGCAATCTCAAACCCTAGGGTCAAACGATCCTCCTGCCTCAGTCTCCCAAGTAGCTGGGATGACAGGCACCTGCCACAATGCCAGGCCAATTTGTTTATTTTAATTAATTAATTAATTTATTTATTTATTTATTTGAGACAGAGTCTCACTTTGTTACCTTTGATAGAGTGTTGTGGCATCATAGCTCACAGCAACCTCAAACCCTTGGGTTCAAGTGATTCTCTTGCCTCATCCTCCTGAATAGCTGGGACTACAGGTGCCTGCCACAATGCCCAGCTATTTTTTCTATTTTTTAGTAGAGATGGGAGTCTCACTCTTGTTCAAGCTGGTCTCAAACTCCTGAGCTCAAGTGATCCACCCACCTCAGCCTCCCAGAGCGCTAGGACGCCAGGCCGGAGATTCTTCTTTTTTAATGAAGTTGTTAACAGCTACACATCTCTCTCCAACCACTGTTTTGGGGGCATCCCATCAATTTTGATAGGCTGTGTTTATGTCTTCATTCACCTCTAAATATTTTTTAACTTCTTCCTGATTTGGAGGAATCTGCAGTTTTTTAAGAGTATGTTGTTTGCATGTATTTATGAACCTTTCAGTTTTCCTTCAATTACTGATTTCTAGTTTAATTCCATTGTGGTCAGAAAAGACATTTTGTAGGATTTCAAACATTTTAAGCTTCTTGAGGGGCTGGTTCATCACCGAAAATGTTCTATTATGGAGGATATTCCATGTGCACTGGAGAACAATGTGTATTCTGCTGTTGTTGGGTAGAGTGTTTTAGTCCAGTTGAGCATTAGTGTGGTTCAAGTCCTCGATTTCCTTCTTGATGCTCTATACATTATTTAAAGTGGATATTCAAAGTTTCTGGCTATTAGAGAACTATTTCTCCTTTCAATCCTAGGTTCAGTTGACTGATGTATATGTTCATTATTGTTATATCTCCTTGATTCATTGTATCCTTTACTAATATGTAATGACCTTCTTTGTCTCTTCTTATAAAAAGATTTTTTTTACTGATTTTAGTGTAGCTATCTTAGCTCTGTTTTGATTATTATTTGCATCGAATTTCTTTTACTGGGCTTCCGTGTTCCGTCTATATGTGTCTTTAGATCTAAAGTGATTTTCTGTAGATAACTTATATTTGGATCATATTTTCTTCATCTTTTCTGTCAATCTCTATCTTTTGATTGGAGAGTTAATCAATTTTCATTTAAAGTAATTACTAGCTTGGTGCTCAAAGCACAGTGGTTACCGTGTCAGCCACATACACCGAGGCTGGCGGGTTTGAACCCACATTGGGCCAGCTAAACAACAATTGACAACTGCAACAAAAAAAATAGCTGCGTATTGTGGCGGGCAGCTGTAGTCCCAGCTACTTGGGAGGCTGAGGCAAGAGAATCGCTCGATCCCAAGAGTTTGAGGTTGCTGTGAGCTGTGACGCTAGGGCATTCTACTGAGGGTGACATAGTGAGACTCTGTCTCAAAAAAAAAACAGTAATTACTGATAAGGAAGACATGATCAATATGATCAATATGTCCTCACATTTGCCATTTTTTTCTGTATCCTTACTTTTTTTTTTTGTTTCTCATTTCCTCTATTATTGCTTTCTCCTGCTTAATTAATTGAAGTGGGCAGTGTACTTTTTTTATTCTCTTCTATTTCCTTTTCTGTATTATTAAAGGTTGTTTTTAATGCTTACAATAAAGATTACTACCAATATTCCAAATTTATAACAATCTAATTTGAATTGATAACAAGTTAGTTTCAACACCATACAAAAACTTTGCTTGTATACACACGCCCCTGTTGCCTCCTCTTACGTTTTTATTGTCACAAATTGCACCTTTAAACATTGTGCGACCACTAACGTATTTTTATAGTATTGTTTTAGGCATTTGTCTTTTAAATCATATAGGAAACAAAAGAGCAGTTGTATACCAAAAATACAATAATACTATTTTGTTTTTAGCTATGTCATTCCCTTCACTAGAGATTTTTATTTCTGCTTGTGGCTGTGAGTTACTGTTCAGTGTCCTTTCATTTCAGACTGAAGTACTCTTTTTAGCATTTCTTGTAGAGTGGGTAAATAGTGACAAATTTTATTATTTTTAGTTATCCAGGAATGTCTTAATTTCTCCTTTACTGTTAGGATGTTTTGAATGGAAATAGAATTCTTGGTTGACAGTTTTTTTTTTCTTTCAGCACTTTGGATGTGTCTACAAGCTCCCCCTGATGATTTTAATGTGCATTCAAGGTTAAAATCAACTTATCTGCATAAGGTGATGGAGAACTAGGATAAAATGATCCTCAAACCCTGAATAGCCATGTGAAACAGACCTTCCTGGTGACTAGTAACATTCACTTGGGACCTATGTGTGAGAGAGAAATGTCTCTGTTCTTTAAGTCGCATAATCATTGATGTTTTCTTTAGAGCAATTTTAACCTGCCTGATATAAGACTCCATAAGGATAGGACACAAAGTCGGAGGTTCACCTTGCTCTGAACGGTGAACAGTATTTCCAATTTAAGTCCCCTAAGGTGGCCTCTCCATCCAAGATTAAGTTCTTAGACACAACCCCCAGTCCAAGCCTACCTGCTCTACCTCAGCCACCATAAGAAGGGCTTCAAACTGAGAGAGCGACTGATACCCTAGGAGACAAGTGAGGGTACAGATGAATGGAGAAGCAGGTGAAACAAGAAAGGAGTAGGCAACCCTGAGAACCTGGAGGGCCTAGTCAGAGAGTGGAAGAAGGGCTAGTTCCAGAAGTAGAATGGCGCGAGTTGTAGTGAGCACATGACAACGGCCATGGCTTTGAGCAGCCACTACTTGGTAAAGGAGGGAGCCCTGGGGAAGTCAAGCTGCTGTGAAGCAGTAAGGAGGATGGCAATTTTCTCTGATTAGTCCTGTCTCACACCACTCAGCCCTTCCCCATTGAGTATTCATGGCCACACAGACAGAGGAACAAAACAAGCAGATTATAAAAAAGGAAAATTTCCTGGCTTTGAGATTCAAAAGCTAAGAAGACCCTTAGATTCTGCCTGCTGCCATCAGGGAAAATTTCACAAAGGAGGAATTCATTGAAAAGTGAATAGAATTTCATGGACAAGACAGGGTAGGTGAGCAACTCATCATCAGAACACAGGAGGAAAGGCTCTTGGGTCTGGAAACTATCCAGCAGGGGCCATGGTGCATTTTTCCCCGGTTCTCATTACCCAGAAGAGAAATTGACCCCAGGTAGACACTTGGGCAGACAAATGTGGGGAAATGCCTTGATAGATGAATGAATGTAGCATGGCCATTTCGAGCAAGGTAAAGATGACTCAGGGAACCCAAGAAGCAAATTCAGACTCTAGTACAGTCAGCCTAGGCTCAATTCATCCTATCTCACACTAGTCTCACTATATGTAGTGCCCAACTCCAAGGCTTGGTGTGATGAGCTCCAGTCTAGGCTAGAGCCCATGTGCTATGGTGGATGCACCTCAGCTCAGCCCAGTCTCCACTTTGCACCATAATACCTGCTCAACTTTGTGTGGGTCTCTCATTGACAGGTTCCCTCTCCCATGGGCTGTCCCTCCTCCTGGAAAATTGGTGCCCTCTTCTCTACGTCCAATTAACTCTGATTTGCTCTCAGGTCCATTTGGGAACACAAAAGGGAGGCTCCCGTCCACTGTATGGGCTTCCTCCCCCTGTCGCTGCCCTGCTGTTAAAAGATTGCTTCTCCATCTTTATATTTTCTCTCTCCCCTCCACTCCAGAACATGTGAGAGACACTCCAAATGCCAAAGAAACAATCCCAACCAAGGTCTCTCAGGCAAGAGAAACAGCATTACCTAAAACCACAGAGTTAAACGTCACAATAGGATATACTCACATATCAGCTGAGAATAGGATCCCAACAGAGGTGAGTGGGGGTTGCTTCTCTGCTTGTCCATGTCTTTCTACAGCACCCACCCAACTCACCCCACCCAGTCCTGCAGTTCAGCCTTCCCCAGCCCAGCATCTCACTCCCATAGTGCCTCCAGGAAGCAAAATCTGGAAATGCATTATGTTGTTGACATGATATACAACCCTCAATTTCCCAACTCCAGACCATTGTCGTCACTTCTGTGGAACTGGGTAACTAGTGCCCTGAATGCTCTTTGGCCCGTACTCACTGGTCAGCACTTGTAGTCCAGGTGCTCCTCCAGCCCTGCAGTGGGAGGGACAGCACTGGCTGTTGGCTGGGCCTCTGTCAGGGCCAGGTGTGGGCCAAGTCTGGGCTGGCTTCTATCTGGCCTTGTGTGGTTCCAGGGACCCCAAAGGCTGTGCAGGGAAGGCCTAGGGAATTAAGAGTATTAGTCAAGTCCAAGGCTGGGACAAAGAGCAAATATAACAAGCTTATCCATGTCCTCTGAAACACCATCCAATGTTTGTATAGAACAAGGAACAGGGATGGCTTCTGGACTACAGAGGGCATTGCAAGAGGTCTCAGTACCAGGGAAAAGGCCCATGGTGGAATTTCAGAAGAAAAATGGCAGCCTTAATGTGTGTGTGCACATGTGTATGTGCACACATGGAGATAAGGAATGTGAGTGATGACACACACCTGAGGTAAGGACCTAATGCAAGCCTCTGGACCACATCAGTCCTAGACTTGGCTTAAACATCATTAAGAAGCCTTCCCTGTTCTCTCATATTTGTCCTCTGAGGCCCAATTCCTGATCTTCCCCCATACGGTCAAAGCTTCCCCAGGACTCCTTCAAGAAACTCCAGAAAGGTCCAGAGTAAATCCTCACTGAGACATGCTATTTTCCTGTCCACCTCCATCCCCAAGGCATTTTTTATTATAAAAGACCAACCCAGTGTTTGTCAAATATTTAATTCCTTAAGATGATCCTCCAGAGGAATAAAAGTCAAATTAAAAAACTTAGAAAAACATTGGGTAAGCCAATTGCAATTTCAGAGAAGTTCTGCAGTAAAACACAGCACAACATCAATAACAAATCCCCCAAGGTCAAACGTGCTTCTCTGTGTTTAAATGTAACACAAGTTCCTTCCCTTTATCCTGATCTTTTATCAGTGTCTGAGATATGGGTAGCTCCATAGAAATCAATTCAAAAAAATGATGCACCCTCTGACAGAAACTGAAGAACTTGGAGAATTAGAAATAAGACAAACCAAAGTCAAATTTTAGTCACTTATTAGTTTGGCATTTGATGTCAGCACTTCCCCATGCATAAATAAACATAATAATGATGTTACTTGCTATGGTCTGAGCATGTTCTCTCTAAAATTCATGTTGAAACTTAATCTTACATGCAAAAGTGTTACCAAGTGGAGCCTTTAGAAGGTGATTGGACCCTGTAGGCTCTGCCCTCATAAATGAGATCAGCAATGCTATAAAAGGGATAGCAGGAGTCAGCTTGGCTCTCTCTTGCCCTTCTATCTCGTCCCCCATGTGAGGATACCTAGATGGCACCAACTTGGAAGCAGAATGGGCCTCACCAGACTCCAGATATGCTCATGCACCTTGCTCTTGGACTTCCCAGCCTCCAGAACTGTGAGAATAAATCATTGTTGATTATAAGCCACCTACTCTATGGTGTTCTGTTCAGCAGCACGAATGGACTAAGACACACTTGAAGGAGGCCCAGTGCTGAGCAACACTAGGAAGTGATTCTCCCTCTTTGGGGGACAGATTGACTATAGATTGTCATTGTTTTTCCAGGAGGCACACCAAGACCCCTGTGTGTCTTCTGAAAGGTTAACCCAGTCTGAAGGAGGAAAATATGTATCTTCTGCCTCAAAAGATGGTTTAAAGCCCCTTTCTAAAGATATTCCTGCTCACTCTATTCATGGGCCAGTTCAAATAAATGACATAATAAAGACGTGCAGAGTCCATTTTTAAAATCCTCCTTCCCTACTCTTTTGATCAATATCTCAATAAATAAGTTGAAGGGGAAACTTCTCTCTTAATGCCCCACATAAGACTAAGGAAATGGTTTATGGCTGTCACAATGGGTCCACAATTTTGTTCTACAAGAGGTGATAGAGATCAGAATATTTCTCACTTTTTGATGAAATACTTGCCCAATTATCTTCAAGGGGCTTGACTAAGGCTACAGGAAAACCCAACATGTCCCTGCCATTGCTAGGCAAGCCCCCACAGTTCCATGACAGGGCCGTGTAGATCACCTCCAACCTGCACTTGCAACCTGGATGTTGTGTGGGACTGTAAAGATCCAGCACAAAGAAAAAGTAAAACCCTCAGATTGCACTCAGCCTCTGTTATTTCCATTTCAGGGAGAACAGAGCATCAGAATACAGCCTGGAGAGGGGACAGACCATGTCTTTTTAGGTCCTAAAATACTTACTATATGCCAGGGGCTTTGCAGTTACTATCATACTTGATCCTCAGGAGAATAAAATTCAGTAACTCGCCCAAGATCACTTGCCAAGTAACAGATCTTGAATTCAAATTCGGGTCTTCCAACTTTGATGATTTCTCATTTACTGGTTCTTCTAAGGCTTCTTCATAGAAGTCAGTTCTTAAGCCTGAAGCAACCCACAAAATAAGACATTTGACCCTGCTGTTTTAACACCAGTGACATTTGACCAAATTGCATGGGTAGGAGGGAAAAGGAAACACATTAGAAATAATCAGCACAGGCCAGGCTCAATGGCTCACACCTGTAATCCTAGCTCCCTGGGAGGCCAAAGTGGGTGAATTGCTTCAGTTCACAAGTTTGAGACAAGTCTGAGCAAAAGCAAGACCCTGTCTCTACTAAAAACAGAAAAACTGAGGCAGGAGGACCACGTGAGCCCAAGAGTTGGAGGTTGCTGTGAGCTATGATGCCACAGCACTCTACCCAGGGAAATAGCTTGAAAAAAAAAAAGGAAAAAGAAAAATCAACACTGAATACAATAGATAAAAAAGCATAGATAAAATTATTAATTGATAGTAAGAATAGTCTCTAAAGAAAACTCACAAAGGTAGTAGCACTGTCAAAATTTGGCATGAATTTTTAAAGCCCAATGTATAAATCAAATATTTAGTGAGAAATCTATAAGGAAAATAATTTATCCTAGTAAAGATACTTTTGGTGAAATCAAAATTAAATTGGACAACCAGAAGGATGAACATATAATTGGCACGAGCCAGAGGTAGAGCATGTCATTCTCAGGAGTGACCAGACAGGGGCAGCAAAGACCAGTGATGGAATTGACTCCTCTGTGGTTCTGGAAGTGTGGTCTTCCAATCAGCACGCGGAGGTAGAAAATAATTCCAGGCAAGGGCACACAACACCCTACTGGGAACTTTAAAAATGTAAATCCAAACCCCACGGAATCAGAAAACTTCTGGGAGTGCAGCTCAGTAATCTGCATTTTAACAAGCTCCGAAGGCAGTTCTGATGCACACTCTGTTTTAACTACTTTGGCAAATTGCTGTAGCCAAGCACAGGGCTGTTTTCTCCAAAATCAGCAGGCACTGCTGTAGGCGTTGATTATATGGTGTTTTTTTTTGTTTGTTTTTTTTTTAAATTTAGCCAAACAGCAAAATATAAGAACTAAAATGCAGCCACCTCTGTGCAGACTCAGGAGCCTGTCACTTCAGGTAAACCTGTGTCCACTTTGTAAGGGGGTGGGCAAGGTCAGAGCAGCGCTGTGTCTGCAAGGTCAGCACTGTGGCCCCCTGCCTGCAGCTCCGCCCTAGCTTCCTTTCCTGCCTTGACTCTTCTCATGCTGTTTCCCTGGAGGAAGGAGTTTCCTGGTTGTCTCGGGTCTCCTGGGAAGAGACCTGGTGATCTATCCCAGGCAACGGGGTCTGCATTTCTAAGTCTTGGCTCCTCCCTGGCCCAGGAACTGGAGGTAAATATTGTGTACCATGGAGTTCTCTCTTTCCGTAGTTCCCCAACTGACAAATCACAGGGAAAATCCAAACCCCACCCTCATTTTCTACCAGCTCTGTCCTAATTCCTCCAATGAAAGCCTGGATGGCACCCCACAGCCACACCCTACGAGGGTATCCCACCAGTGGTGACTGAAGGAAAGTGATGAAATGATGACATCACCCAAAGACAAGCCTTAGAGCAGAAGTCTGGGTGCAGCGTCCACCAAAGCATGGGCTCTGAAGGAGGGAAGACCTGGTCCAATCCCACCCCATCACTTTCTGCAGGGTTTGAGCAAGTTGTCAAACCTCACCAAGCACCCGTTTCTATTGAGGCCTCAATGGGCAGATCTGTAAAATAGAGCCAAAACTATATTTCTCACAAATTCACTAAGTGATCAAGCATATAAATACCTAGCAGTGTGTCATACCTAGCAGGCCCCCAGCACATGGAGATATTCTTCCCTTCCCTCGAGAAGTTCTGAGTTTCCTGTGCCTGCAGTTTTGGAGCAGAGAGGGTTGCTATTTTGTCAGAAACACTGTGGAGCAGAGATTACAAACTCCACTGCCTACAGGATGTAGGGGACTCACAGAAAACAGCGCAGTAACTGTATGGAGCTGTGAGAAACTAGAGGAGGACAAGGGTGTGGCTACTTGGCTTCACAGGCTGTTTCCAGGTGGGAATGGGGTCTGCGTTGTCAGACTTTTCTTATTACTCAAGAGACACTGGGAAGATTCAACTGCTTGAGGGGAAGCCCAGGCTATGGCCAGCCGCTTAAGGACTCCAGCAGAGGGGATCCATGCCCAGGTCGCTTGTGCTGTGGCCTGTTGCAGCCCGCACCCTTGGCTACCTTCCTGGGGGCCAGAGAGCAGGACAGAGCCTGGCTTTGCAGCTTTACTCCAGCGCTCACTAAGGAGGGATCTTGGAGCCTCTTCACCTGTGAAAGGGAGCTAATCACCATAATGATTTTCCCTGGGAAATGGCAGAGGTGAAGGGGGTTTGTTCCTCTTAGCTACTGAGAACAAAGCTCATCTGATAAAGACCACTAGGAAGGGGCCCTTAGTGCCCAATGAAGTCAGGTTTGCCCCCTTGCAGCAATGGGGAAGACTGTGCATTGGGGAGCTGGGGAGCAGGTGGGGCGTCCCCCAGAAGAATGATGGAGAAAGGCAGATGGGCAGTACAGGGGTGAGGGTGAGGACAGAGACAGATTTATTTAAAGCAGGGCCGCAGGTAAGTGCTGTGTGTGTATGGACCTGGGCTCATGTCCTTGGAAACTACAGTTAAGATCAGTGTAGAAGGCTGTCCTGAAACTCCCTACCTGGAGCTCTCTCTGCACCTGGGCTGGAAATGGGGACTCTTTGAGCCACAGTGACCCCCCAGCTCCCGCCCCCACATGGGTTCTCCAGAGAGGACTGGCACATCTCATTCTCACCCATGATTCCAACACCACCATCTCTGGCCCACTATGATTTTAGGGAACAGATTTCTTTCTTTTTTTTTTTTTTTTGTTGGGAATTCATTGAGGGTACAATAAGCCAGGTTATATTGATTGCATTTGTTAGGTAAAGTCCCTCTTGCAATCATGTCTTGCCCCCAGAAAGTGTGGCACACACCAAGGCCCCACCCCCCCTCCCTCCTTTTCTCTTTCTGCTTTTCCTCCCCCCCCCATAAACTTAATTGTCATTTAATTGTCCTCATATCAAATTGAGTACATAGGATTCATGCTTCTCCATTCTTGTGATGCTTTACTAAGAATAATGTGTTCCACTTCCATCCAGGTTAATACGAAGGATGTAAAGTCTCCATTTTTTTTAATGGCTGAATAGTATTCCATGGTATACATATACCACAGCTTGTTAATCCAATCCTGGGTTGGTGAGCATTTGGGCTATTTCCACATTTTGGCAATTGTAAATTGAGCTGTAATAAACAGTCTAGTACAAGTGTCCTTATGATAAAAGGATTTTTTTTCCCTTCTGGGTAGATGCCCAGTAATGGGATTGCAGATTGAGTTATTAGGGTTCTCCATACTTTATTCCAAAAATGTTGTATTAGTTTGCAGTCCCACCAGCAATGTAAAAGTGTTCCCTTCTCTCCACATCCATGCCAGCATCTGCAGTTTTGAGATTTTGTGATGTGGGCCATTCTCACTGGGGTTAGATAGTATCTCAGGGTTGTTTTGATTTGCATTTCTCTAATATATAGGAATGATGAACATTTTTTCATATGTTTATTAGCCATTCATCTGTCATCTTTAGAGAAGGTTCTATTCATGTCTCTTGCCCATTGATATATGGGTTTGTTGGCTTTTTTCATGTGGATTAATTTGAGTTCTCTATAGATCCTAGCTATCAAGCTTTTGTCTGATTCAAAATATGTAAATATCCTTTCCCATTGTGTAGGTTGTCTCTTTGCTTTGGTTGTTGTCTCCTTGGCTGTACAGAAGCTTTTCGGTTTAATGAAGTCCCATTTGTTTATTTTTGTTGTTGTTGCCATTGCCATGACAGTCTTCTTCATGAAGTCTTTCCCCAGGCCAGTATCTTCCAGTGTTTTTCCTATGCTTTCTTTGAGGATTTTTATTGTTTCATGCCTTAAATTTAAGTCCTTTTCCATCTTGAATCAATTTTTGTGTGTGGGGAAAGGTGTGGGTCCAGTTTCAGTCTTTTACATGTGGATATCCAGTTCTCCCAACACCATTTGTTGAATAGGTAGTCTTTCCCCCAAGGTATGTTCTTGTTTGGTTTATCAAAGATTAGGTGGTTGTAAGATGTTAGTTTCATCTCTTGGTTTTCTATTCAATTCCAAGTGTCTATGTCTCTATTTTTGTGCCAGTACCATGCTGTCTTGACCACTGTGGCTTTGTAGTACAGACTAAAATCTGGTATGCTGATGCCCCCAGCTTTATTTTTATTACTAAGAACTGCCTTAGCTATACGGGTTTTTTTCTGGTTCCATACAAAATGCAAAATCATTTTCTCCAAATCTTGAAAGTACGATCTTGGTATTTTGATAGGAATGGTATTGAATAGGTAGATTGCTTTGGGAAGTATAGACATTTTAACAATGTTGATTCTTTCCATCCATGAGCATGGTGTGTTCTTCCATTTGCTAATATCCTCTGCTATTTCCTTTCTGAGGATGTCATAATTTTCTCGAAGAAATTATGGTTATGGGGGAGGAAAGAAGGAGGGGTTGGGGCCTTGGTGTGTGCCAGACCTTCTGGGGGGCAAGACAGGATTGCAAGAGGGACTTTACCTAACAAACGCAATCAGTGTAACCTGGCTTATTGTACCCTCAATGAATCCCCAACAATAAAAAAAAAAAAGAAAGAAAAATTCAAAATAGCTACAAGAAAATAATTTGAATGTTCCTAACATAAAAATTATCACATGTACTACGAAAATACATACAACTATTATATATCAACTTTTAAAATTAATGAAAATCTCAAAACAAAAATCTAGGGTATGCTCAAGAAAAATATCAATACATTACTCATACTTTAGAATAAATTAAGCCTAGAAACAACACCAATAAGATTTTGCCCCACAGAAACCATGAGATTGGACTCCCTTTAATACACTTTTTAAAATGAAGATAGATGTGCTTACTGGACAACTAAAATCTAATTGGTAAATACCAACTCATTTTACTCCTCATAGAACATCAAGAATATTAAACCGAATGATCCGAATTTCACTAAGCCCTGAGAAAAATGAAAAAAGAAAAATGGGACGAAGAGTGAGGATAAACTGGGTCATCAACTTTCCAACAGCCCAGCAGGGCAAACACAAGCCAGGGAGGGTGGGCACAAGACAGCAGTTAACAAATAATTCAGCTACACATCCCAGAGTTAACTCTCTGGTCTTAAAATTCCTCGTTATACTGAAAACTGACCAACTAAATTATTCAACATATTTCACATCCTTAATCATCACAATATAAAACATTCAAAGCAACAGTAAAACTCAAGTTAGTAGAGGTATCTTACCAGAGGAGCTCGAGGTTTCATCTTTTTTCTCTTCCTCTTCCTTATCATTGTTCTCTCCGCCTGTTTCCGTCCCTGCTTCCCTGTCACTGTCTGTGTCCTTAGACTCTAGCACGTTAATGGTGGGAGTGCTGGGCCTGCTGCTGTTATTGGGAAGCCGGCCTCTCCTGCGGCCTCCTGGACGTTTTGGCGGCGTCTTTATCCGCTCGGCAGTGAGGGCAGCAGCAAATTCCTTTGCTCCCTCCTACAAAATGAAAAATGTAGACCATCAGGACAAAGCTCTAAGACTCAATTTGGTGGAAGAAAAAAAAAACAAAAAAAGACTGCATAAGGCAAGTTAGTTAAGAAATATATCACAATATCCATTCATCACAAATAATCATTTGCATACCTAAACGCACTTGTTTTTCATCTGCTTCTGACAGTTTGAAATTTCAGAAAGATAAACATTGAGTTTTATAATAAATATTTCTAGAGTGGTACAAAATCAGGCAAGAAATTTCTATGTGGTTAATTTGTGAAATATATTAACTGATCATAATTAAGTTAAAATACATAGTATAGTAAAATATAAAATACTTTATACAATAAAGGTAGCTCTCTCTATATATACATACAATCTATTTAAAAGTGAATCTTAACAAGAAGAATCATATAACTAAAATACATCAAGTTAGACTTCTTATTCAAGTTTTAAAATAGTGCATACCTCTTTATGGTAATATTTAGAGTATATTAAGAATATAAAACATATAAATTTGCTGGACTTTGTCACTTCCTGTATTACTATTAAAACATCTAATATTTTTTTCCTGTGAGGAATACATAATCACAGGACTTCCAGAACAAGACTGTTAAGGGTTACATTTTGCATTATGAAGTACAATAATGCAGTCTCAAAAAGCAGAAAACAATGGTAAGAGCATGGTTTATAGAAAGACCACAGAAACATTTTAGATGAGCCAAGTAAAATTCTGCCTTGTAAAGAATATTATAAAACAGTGCTTAAAGAATTCCAATTTTTAGTGGAAACAGAAGGGAGAAGTTCAAGAGCAGCTAACAGTTTTATACTTCATTCTACAAAAACCAAATTGCTTAAAAGTAGGATACCTTCTGCAGGTGCCATTCAATGAATCTTCTGTCCAAAATCCAACAGGCAATATATACCCACTTAGTTCCTAGGTAGGAGTGGCTTGGTTCAAAGAGGGGAAATGGTAAAAATAAGATAGTACCCGTAAAAAACAACTTTTCTACCTCATATTCTCTTAACCCCTTACCTTTTCTCCATCATTAAAAAAAAAAAAAATCTGTGGGACCTATAATCTAGCTCAAATGACAGTGAGCCTAAGACTCCGAGCGGGGACACGGCTATGAGAATGAGAAAGGCTCATACTACACGTGACTCCCAAGTTCCTGGTTTCTAAGTGGGCTACCTGTTCTCACACTCTCACAAACTCAGTGGAAGGTACGAAAGTTCTCGACCCTAAAGACCTCGAAATGCTGAAGAGATAACACAGATGAAAAAAGAAAAATAATAATATGAGATTAATGAAGGCTAGAATGTACAGTATATGAGCTACGGAAGAAACATCATGGATGAGAAAAATCTACCTATATATGGCCCTTAAAGGCATGGCTGCAGCCAAGTCTAATGCTGACTGCATCAGCACTACCAAAGTATAAAAAGAATTTCCTTTTTGGTCATAACAGCCTACCATTGAAAAGCCTACAGCACCTGGTATTCCCAGGCAGTCTCCCATCCAAGTACTAACCAGACAAAGTACAAAATAAAGACTTCTCAAATGCCCTCTGTAACAATAAAGCTCTAAGTCTTACCAAATGCTGGTAACACTGTGCTCCACAAGGTTTGTTGTCTAGAGCTGTTTCTGTGTTCTTCCGCTTGTAAGTGTTAGGTGTTGCATGAAAAGCTGCAAAATAAATTAAACATAAAGAATACAAACATAACTATAAAATATTTACCTTTTCACTTTCCCAGTTCCACTGGAAAAGTCAATTAATAGATTACAAACTTGCTAATAAGTAGTTTACACATCACTTGCACAACTTTCTTTCAAGCTCTTATTGCACTATCACACTGTATCCTTCAGTCCTCCTCCTCTAACTGCTAAGCAGGAAGGAAAAGCAGTAAATTCTGGAATTATCAGTAATTTTTTTTATTTTTCTCCTTCCAAGTATAATTGACACACATAAACTATGATTATAAACGTTTACTTAAATTAAGTCTTTAACATCTTCATATAAGCAGTTGATATGCTTACATCAGCAATCAATTTGTCAAGTAGGGAAAAGAATGAATGGGACACCATGTTACTTGTTAGAACTCATTTTTAAAGATAAAAAGAAGAGTCCCAAATTACCAATATTCATACCCCCTGAATATACCTAATTCCTGAACCTAATGAGAGCTTAGGCACCAACGCCTCTCTACAAGAAAACGCAATGGTCAGATATAATAGGTTTTAGAAAGATATACTATGTGCAAATTAAAATTCCCAAATAACATGATAGCAAAGATTCAGATGATGGTGTACTGGCACACGAGAGCAGGGTGAACACACACCACTGCAAACGTCTGACAATTACTTGTGGAAGCTTATTTCCTCATGTACAAAAGGAAATTCTAAAAGTAGCTTATTCAGAATTACACAAGATGAAAATCAATTAAATTTGGATAAAAGCAGGTGAAAATAAACATTTCTGAAAAATTTGTGAAAAGCCATACTCAGTCCAACAGAGGAAAAATAAAGACAGATTGATAAGGGAAGGAATTTTTATTTAAAAAAAGGACAAAATTATGTTTTTAAAGTAGAAATTCAAGGTTCGAATTTTTTCTCAAGTGTGTGAGCTAGTTTCTTCCAGGACAAGAGCCTACTACTGTATGATTTATTTGCCACTGAATTACACTGTCACCAGCTGGGGACATCTAATACCAAGACTGAGCAGCTATAGAAAGATATGGTCACAGCAGCAAAGAATTACATCAATCTGAAAAACAAAACTTCATCAGCTAGTGAGAACATATTTAGCTATGCATTTTTGGTAAAATTTGTTTTTGGGTGGATGGCTCTCTAGCATGTTCTATATTTATAGACTGATCGTGCTCCCTCTGAGAGAAATACACAGGCAGAGACCCACATACCCATGCATACACACACTCTCCTAAGAAAACACATGCACCTGCCTGTGTACAAATGGGGAGAGTGGCCTCTGCAGGCCCTTAACTAGAAGATCTCTCTCAATCAAAGCTAGATGCTCTCTAGCATGTTAATTATAAAATTAACAAACAAAGATAAAAGGTACTTTAAAAAATATCAAGTGACAGGGCAGTGCCGGTGGCTCAAAGGACAAGAGCACCAGCCCCATATGCCGGAGGTAGCGGGTTCAAACCTAGCCCCGGCAAAAAAAAAAAAAAAAATCAACTGACATTCTTAATTTCACATTGTATTTACCTAAAACTTGAAAGAGAACTATTCCTATGACTAAATTTCCTTTAGAAGAATTTGAAACTTTAATTCTTAGGGGAAAATATTCATATGAAGAATTCTCTCTTATAGAAATGTCTTGCCTATTTTAGATTCCAGAATATTGAACATAATCCTTTCAAATGGGATCTTAATAGTCAAAAAAAGTTATTAAAATACTTGAACTAAAAATAGTAATAGGGAAAATACAAAATTACCTAATGAAAAAAATCATTAGAAAAAAAATTAAGGTAAGATGTACTTCAAATTTTATAAAAAGGAGAAAACATGGACATGGATATGGAGGGCACTTGTTTCTAAAATATCAAAAGCAACCTACAAAATCTTGATGAGAACTCTTACCTAAATGTCTTTAAGAAAAAAAAAAAAAAAACTTATAAATCCTAATATACAATTTCAGTTTTTCTCCAAACCTATACGTAAGATTAAACTGGCAGCTCTAAAAAAAATGGCTAAAATATACTGAGTAGCCCCCTTAGAATCTTATAGTCTTTCACAAAATTAGTGACACCTCAAATACAGAAGAACTATGGAATCGGAGAATTATAGAGGTTGGGTATACTGGTTCATGCCTCTAATGACAGCACTTTGGGAAGCCTAGGTGGGAGGATCAAAGCTCAGGAGTTTAAGACCAGCCCAGGCAACATAGTGAGACCCTGTCCCTACAAAAAATACTTAAAAGTTATTAACAGCTGCAGGAAGTGGTACATGTCGGTACTCCCAGCCATGCCAGAGACTGAGGCAGGAAGATCATGCCAGGAGTTCGAGGCACAAGTGAACTATGATTGAATCATTATACTCCAGCCTGGGCAACACAGTGAGATCCTATTTCCAAATAAAAGAACTCTTCTGTTGAGAAATTATTATAAATATGAAGACAATTCGGCAAAGAAGCAGGCACAAAACATTCAAGATATAATAGGAAAAAGCCCCAAAATACCAACAACAAATTTAATACCTAGCTATAATCTTACAAAAATGTATAAGAGTTTACATGAAGAAAGCTTGAGAGGTTATTAGGTTACTGAAGCACACAAAAACAGACTTGAAAGTAGGGTTAGACATAACCCTCAGATTTAAGAAAGTCAATTTTCCCTTAGGTAATTTATAAATTTAATGGGATTCCAACAAACACATGGCTAATTTTTTTTAACTAGACAAACTGGTTGCAAAACAAACAATAAGCTAGGTGTAGTAACTCACGCCTGTAATCACAGCATGATGGGAGGACTGTTTGAGGCCAGGAATTCAAAACCAGCCTGAGTAAGAGCAAGACCCCATGCACTAAAAATAGAAAAAATATTTGGACACCATGGCACACGCCTACAAGCTGAAGCAGAAAGATCACTTCAGCCCAGAAATTTGAGGTTGCTGTTGAGTTATGATGCCACTGCACTCTAGCCTGGGTGAAAGAGTGAGACCCTGTCTCAAAAAGGGAGAAAAAAAAAAAGAATGAGTTCAACTAAGAATAGCCAGGAGATCTCTGCATAAAGCCTCACAAATAGACTAAAGAAACAGAAAACTGAGAAACAGACCCAAATACATATGGTAATAGGCAATGGAAGAAGTATCTCAAAGCACTGAAAGATAAACTTCTCAATAAATGGTATCGAAATCACTAGGTAATTTTGCAGATGAGGGGGAAGAATTAAAATAAAGACCAAAACATGCTGTGGGGGAAAAAGGGAAAAACTCTTTTATAATCTTGGAATGGAGAAAGCCATCAATAAATTCAACTACTTAAAAAAAATTTTTAAACTTTATGAAACTTTTACCAAATAATACACTGGGGGAAAAAACCACAACTCATATTGCAAAAACCTAATTTCCTAATTTTAAGTGTATAACGAGCTTCTACATATCAAAGGACCACTGAGCCTAAGAAGGAAAATAGTTCACAGAAAATAAATAGGAATCCCTTGAACATAATATAGGAAGATACCATCATTTGGAAGAAAAACACAAATTAAAACTACACTGAAAATAATTTTTCACTTATAAAATCAATGTAAAAAATCAAAATTAATTTGGTAACACACTATTGATGGGACTCTGAGAAAAACAGGCATTTTTACTTTGCTGGTAGATCTTTAAATTACTATATCCTCATATGGCAGGTAATTTGACAATATTACAAATATGTTTTATCAGATAAACTTGAACTTGTGGAAAACGGGCACAGGGATGTGCAAAGTTATTCACTGTGGCACTGTTAGAGCAAAAGGCTCAAAACCAATCCAGTGTTCATCTTTAATGGAGTATGTTACAGAGTTGCCTAAAGTGACTATGCGACTATACAGAGAGGACTAATACAAGTATTAAGTCAAAAAAGGGAAAAAGGTTGAACACCAGGGCACTATTTGAATAAGATAGTGGCAAAGAGCTGAGCACCGTCATGGCGGTCGGCAAGAACAAGCGCCTTATGAAAGGCGGCAAAAAGGGAGCCAAGAAGAAAGTGGTTGATCCATTTTCTAAGAAAGATTGGTATGATGTGAAGGGACCTGCTATGTTCAATATAAGGAATATTGGGAAAACACTAGT
>CAUYPK010035892.1:0-12364 GCA_963574355.1 Loris lydekkerianus | reverse complement strand
GTCGGTGGCCCAAAAAGAGTGCTGAATTTTTGCTGCATATGCTTAAAAATGCAGAGAGTAATGCTGAACTTAAGGGTTTAGATGTAGATTCTCTGGTCATTGAGCATATCCAAGTGAACAAAGCACCCAAGATGCGTTACCGAACTTACAGAGCTCATGGTCGCATTAACCCATACGTGAGCTCCCCCTGCCACATTGAGATGATCCTTTCTGAAAAGGAACAGATTGTTCCCAAACCAGAAGAAGAGGTAGCACAGAAGAAAAAGATATCCCAGAAGAAACTGAAGAAACAAAAACTTATGGCATGGGAATAGATGCAACATAAAATAAATGCAAATAACAGTAAAAAATAAATAAATAAATATCACATTATAAATTGTTTTAAATCTGATATAACACTATTACATAACAACAAAGTTTTTTAAATGGAGCATTTTTAAATTGTATATTATTTTCTTCATTTTCCAAAAATGAATTTAAAGGACATTTATTATTTCTTTCATTTATAAAAATTATTTTTGCTCAACTCAGAACTCTTTTCCATATAGCATTGTAATTAAGTAGTCTCAGACAGGTGAAAACAAGTTAAAGAATCATTAAATAATTCTCAATCACAACTACTTTTATTTATTCTTTGCAATATTTCACAATTTTCTCTGTATAGAAATTCTATCTAACAAATACCTGCTTTATTCTTGAATGGTTTGGGGTTTTGTGAAGGGGGGGGTGTTTTATTTTGTTTGAGACTTGGTCACCCTGGGCAGAGTCTGACTTGAGTCTGACTTGGTCACTCTGGGCAAAGTGCTGTGGAGTCATAGCTCACAGAAAACTCAAACTCTTGGGCTCAAGCAACCCTCTTGCCTCAGCCTCCCAAATAGCTGGGACTATAGGTTCTCACCACAACTCCAGGCTAGTTTTTCTATTTTTAGTAGAAATGAGGCCTCACTATTGCTCAGGCTGGTCTTGAACTCATGAGCTCAAGCAATGTACCCACCACAGCCTTCCAGACTGCTAGGATTACAGGAGTGAACCACCACGCCTGTCCAATTCTTGAATGTTTTTATTAGACACCTAAGCCCATTTTCTAAGGTCCTGTGTTCAAAGAAAATCAATATTAGTCCATCAATCCCTTCCATATACATAAAAAAAAAAAAAAAAAGCTATAAGATGCCATATGAAGCTTTTCTCTAACAGGGGTCCTCAAACTGAAGCCCACGGGCCACATGAGGCAGTATGATTGTATTTGTTTCCGTTTTGTTTTTTTACTTCAAAATAAGATATATGCAGTTTGCATGGGAATTTGTTCATAGTTGTTTTATTTAAACTATAGTCCGGCCCTCCAACGGTCTGAGGCACAGTGAATTGGCTCCCTGTTTAAAAAGGTTGAGGATGCCTGCAAGAATTGTTTCTTTTTTCCTAAGTCTTTCCTCCAAACTCTCTAAATCAAAATAGTTTATTTACTTAAATATTTGTTCATTTTTTTGATATTGAAATCCTTTCTTGACTCCAAAAAGCTGGAAGCAAAAAGGTATCAACCAACATGATGAACAGAACAGCATCCCAGGTACCACTACTAATACTGAGCATGACCAGTCTTAATGCCCCACTTCACAGGCATACACTAGAGATGAGCAGATGGAAAAGACAACCCAACCATATGCCAGAAACTCATCTAATTTGCAAGGACTCACACAGAATCAAGATAAAGGGATGGAAAAAATATTCCATACAAATAAATGGTAACCAAAAGTGAGCAGGTGTGGCTATTCTCATGTCAGACAAAATAGACTTTAAATCAACAATGGTTAAAAAAAGACAAAGATGGTTATTATATATAATGGTAAAGGGATAAATTCAAAAAAGAAGAGATAACAATCATAAATGTATATGCATCTAACACAGGAGCTTACAGATTTATAAAACAAATTCTACTAGATTTAAGGAAAACAATAAGCAATAGCATCATAATTACCTGATTTTTCAATACCCCATTGAAGGAACTAGACAGATCATTGAAGCAGAAAAGCAATAAAGAAATACTGGATTGATATCTTATGTCACAAAACAAATCTCAGAAAAATTAAAAAAAATTGAAATCACACCATGTATCTTCTCAGACCACACTAAATAAAACTAGAAATTTACTCTAAGAGAAATTCTCAAATATGCACAAAGTCATGGAAATTAAACAATCTTCTACTGAACAATCTTTAGGTTAATTATGAATTAAGACAGAAATGAAATACTCCTCAAACTAAACAAGAAAGGGGCAAAGCTTTCGATGTCTATGGGATACAGTAAAACAAGTCCTAAGGGGAAAGTTCATCACCTTAAAAGCCTACATCAAAAAGACAGAAAGATCATGAATTAACAATTGAATATCACATCTAAAGGATCTAGAAAGAGAAGAGCAAACCAAACCCAAAGCCAACACAAGACAGGAAATAAGAAAGCTTAGAACAGAACTAAACAGAATGGAAACCACAAGATAGTACAAAGACTCGATGAAGCATAAAGTGGGTTCTTTGAAAAGATAAATAAAATCAATAGACCAGACTGACCAGAAATAGAAGAGAAAGGACAAAAATAAAATCAGAGATGAAAAAGGTGACATTACATCTGACCCCACAAAAATACAAAATATCATCCATGAATATTACAAAAACCTCCACACACACCAACTAAAAAACCTAGAGGAAATGGATAAATTACTACAAACACACAACCTCTCAAACCTGAATCCAGGAAGAAATAGAAATCCTGAACAGACCCATAATAAGTAATGAGATTGAAGCAGTAATAAAAAATCCTCCCCACCCCCAAAATGCCCTGGACCATACCATTTCACAGCCAAATTCTACAAGACCAACTTGTAGAGTAAGTCGCTGGTACTTATCCTACAGAAATTATTCTATAGCATCAAGAAGAAAGGAATCCTTCCTAACTCATTCTATGAATCATTTTACAAATTTAAAAGATGACTTTTTTCATAATAAAGCACAAAGGAATGTGCAGATTAACTCAATAACTGTATGATCTTGGGAAAGAAATTTACTTTTACTTCTTATAAATGTATGACACACTCCTTTCATAAGGAGCAAGTCTAGAAATTAATACATCCCCAGTTTATATGGCAATCATGAGAAAACACCCAGTGAAAAGTTATGGCTTAACAAATGAGTCACATACACCTATATGAAGGATGACCAAAAAAAAAAAAAAAAAAAAAAGTACACATTTTAAGAAAGGAAAAACTGCATTAAAATTGTAATACTCAATGTATGCTGATAACATTTGTGTTCTTGTATATTGTATCTTGCATCTCTTGTAATTGCAGAAAACAAACCTCACTTGGGTGTTACAGTTTTTCCCTTCTTAAAATGTGAATACATTTCTGGCATCCTCTGTATACATTTAATGTTGCATTAAGATTTCCCAAAAATAATATAAAAGGACAGCAGCAATTTATAATCATTTATTTTGCAACTGTAGAAAGTACTAGTTAATATAAGACAAACAAAATAAATTGGTTTTGGGCAGAAGACATTGCTCAAAGAACACTAGTCATACATTTTTAAAGTTAACATACAGGAAGTTAAATATACTAATTGGAGTCATCCCTCAAAGCCATCTTGATGGCTTCCCATTCACATATCATTACTGAAAATGCGTTTCTTCTACATTTGCATTCTAAAAGACTCCAGGGAATAGAAGGCAGTAGTTTATTGGGAAGTGGATCTAAAGAAGCAGGAAAGAAACAGAGGCCACAGGCAATTGGGACTTGATAATGCTCAAGGATCTTCTGAGACAGAGGAGAAGCTCAAGGTGTTGGCAGGACTGCCTTCCTTTCTGGAGACTCTGGAGATGCGTCTGCTTCACATTTAATGGAGCTGTTGGCAAAATTCAATTACATGCATTGAAAGAACTAGGGCACCTGTTGTTTTGCTGTCTGTTGACTAGGAGCTGCTCTCAGTTTTCAGAGACTACCCATATTCCTTGGCTCACAGCACATTGGACCAAGCCTTTCTCACACTTCAAATCTCTTTGACTCTCCATGTGCCATCTCTCTCTGTGTTTCTACCTCCTTATCTGCTTTTAAGGACTCACATGATTACAGTAGGCCAACTCCAATAATCAAAAAAAAATCTATTTTAGGGACAGCTGATTAGTAACTGTAATCTCCTCTATAGAGCCCCTTCTGGGCAACATCTAGATTAGTGTTTGGTTGAATAACAAGGGAATGGAAATCTTTGGTGGATATCTTTTGAAATCTGCCTACTATAGTGTCAGTGATATGAGTGTTTTCTATATATTATGGAATTAAATTTTCCTAAAAATAATAGAAACAGGTGATAAGTACTATTCTCACTAATAATAGCAACAACAAAATTCCCCATATTCTTTGCTTTCAACCTTAGCTAAGTTTGGCCAGCCTGGAAACTTTAAAAACTTTTAAAAATAAAATCCTGTTACAAATATTTCAAAGTAGCTTGATGACCCCAAGAATGGGGTCATCAAATGGATATATCCTTGAAATTCACCCTCTGGAAATATGTCACCAGTGAGACATGTAGTGAGAACTCAAGGTCAACAGTGGAGGGTGGGGTGTGGGTTTATAGAACCCAAGGATTTTTCAAATATTTGTAGCAGGATTTTATTTTTTTAACTTCTTTTAACAAATTAACTCTTCAAAGAATATGTCCATTGCATTAGCAAGGGACATATAATAACGGAGATTATTTTGGATCCTTTTAAATAAAACCTCAACTTGCCTTCTCTCTATGCTCATTTGCATAGAGTGGCAAAAAAACCCTAATGTTGAATCAATGATCATGGCATTTCCATGGCAACACACCAAGGTGCCTCCTGCATAAGGCCGTCTTCACTTTACTACAGCATAAACAATTCACCTGATTATGGGCTATTAAGAGGCTACACACCAGGACATACAAGTACAAAATAAAGGGAAGGTTCTGATAATGTACATTGAAATACATTTTGGCAATCCTTAATAAGGTGAGATAAAAGTTGCTGAGGAAATGCTAAGGAATTCTTCCAACTGGATTTTGCAAAAATTGGACAGGTTCTTAGCTAGCTGACTTTGTGCAAATGCTTCTACGAGATTTCAGGATGGTTTTTCTCTGTAGAAAGTGCAGATTTTGAAATATTTCCCTCTCTTTCTCCCTCATTATCCTCACACACAAAAAATTCTTTTCTCATCGCATAAAACACAAAAGTGAGAAAGTTTATGACATATTTGTGTTATGCACATATTACTTTAAGCCAAGAGTAAGGGAATAAAAAGAATATATAATTTGAATTTTTATAGCAGAAACAAAGCCCAGAAAGGAAACAGCTTTTGAAAAGATATTGTTCACATTGTTTCTTTAATCCCCACCTCATAGCACTGTCCTGAGAGCTGACCTACCAATTGGGAACATAGATCACCTTCTCCCATGAATTGAGACTCTCCAGGCAGATGCCTTACTGAAATATGTATCCCTATCGAGGCCATCAACTAATGCAGAGATTTCTGTCTACCATATCAGTTTTTTAAAATTCAAACACTCCAGGGAGAAGAAATATGTTAAGTTGCATTAAAATTAATGAGTTTTATCAGGTACAGTATCTTACTATCTAGCTGTTCAGAGTCCACCACTATCCTTTAGAAAAGGAATACAACCTCTTCCTCTTGGGGACACACTTTCCATATCCCCCTAGGCTGCCTTTTGATAAGTTCTCCCCTCCAGGGTGGCACTGCTGTGCACTTAGCACTTCGGCTTTAATCACACCCCACCCTCCACTGATGACCCTGTATTCTCACCACTTGTGTCACTGTTGACATATTTCCAGAGGGTGAGTTTCAAGGATATATACATTTGATGACCCCATCATTGAAAGTTTTAATACAAAAGACTCTTCTCTGACAATGACAACGTTTTACAGAAAACTCATTAGTAAAATTATTATTCAACAAGGGTGGCACTTGGTCTGATAGAGCCTTACAGAAAGGGAAGAATATTAAACAAAAGTAATACAGTCTTTCATTATCATCTGAGTTTTTTGATTCGACCTAGTAAAGCGCTGTATGGTGATTTATCTACAAAGCAACCAAAGGCGGCCATTTAAAAAGATATTAGCATTCATGAGTAGTTGTGTTTCATTTTGAAAATGGAATTATATTTTGTGTTGGAACTTTAATCACAGTTATGACTTGGCCTATAAAGACTAAAAGATAAGCAGTGACTCATATCCCTCAGTGGGCAAAGAGCAGTTAAAGAGGCCCCGAAGAAATCTGGAAGATGCTACAGACAGACACAACCTTGGAAAAATGGGAAGATAACAGGCTTCAGGGTTAGGCAGAATTTTCTCCAATCTCAATACTGGCAATTTATAAACTGGTCACCTCGGGCAAGTTGCTTCACTTTTCTGGACCTTGGTTTCTTCAAGTGGAAAGTATGGATAACTAGTAGGATATACAAGGTTTGATAATTAAGTTTGCAAACTCATCCTAGAAAAAGTGCTGCATACCTCATTGCTGAATATCACTATGGTCACCTTCCAAGCACTCCCTTTGGGAAGCTATGCACTGACACCAGCACCTAGTTCACTCTTCAAAGCAATGTTGGGACTCATTTTCTGAAATAACCATCAGAGCTATTATCATATGGCACCAAAAAATACAGAACACTAATGAATGCCACTCAGCAAGGCAACACCACATGATGATATAAGCACAGCTGTTATGAGACCTTACTGAATCATGTGCACAGTGCTGGCAATGTAAGCATGCCATGACAAGTTAGGTCTGAACCTAACTGTCAGATTTCGTGATGTCAGTTCTGACAGCCGTTCCAGAAAAAGAGTTCCAAAATTGCTTTTAAGGGTAGACTAGGCATTGGCATCAGTGCACAGCTTCCCAAGGGAGTATTTAGAAGGTGACCGTAGTGATCATCAGCAATTTGGATGAGTTTGCAAACTTAATTGTCAGACCTCATGTTGTTCAAATTGGGAAACTTTGAAGAATGAAATGGCAGGGAGGTGGCAAGACTGTCAGGACAAGCCAGGAAGGACATTCTATCAGGATAAGTAAAACTCAGTGCCTGCTCTGACAATGCTAAATGCTAGTGAGAATGTGGAACCATGGGACTGCACCTTCCGGGCTCACGGGACTAAAAAGTGGTACCGTCCCGGGGAAATCAGTTTGGCAGTTTCTTACAAAACTAAACATTCTTACCACAATATCCAGCAATTGTGCCTCTCGGGATTTACCCAGAGGAACTGAAACTTATTTTCACATAAAAATCTGCACATTGATGTTTATAGCAGCTTTATTCATGATTGCCAACATTTAGAAACAACCAGGACGTCCTTCAGTAGATGAATGGACAAACTGTAGTACATCCAGACAGTGGACCATTATTACTCAGCTCTAAAAAGAAATGAAGGATCAAGCCATGAAAAGAAATGGCAAGGACTTGAATGCATATTATTAAGTGAAAGAAGTCAATCTGAAAAGGCTACATACTGTACGATTCCAAAGATACGACATTTTGGAAAATACAAAACTTTGGAGACAAAAAATATCGGTCGTTTCTAGGGATTGAGGGCAAGGGAGCGTGAATAGGAAGACAGTTCTTAGGGCAGTGAAACTTCTCTGTACTGTACTATAATAGTGATTGCAGGCCATTAATACATCGGGCCAAACCCATAGACTGGAGAACACCAACAGTGAACTCTAATTAAATCATGATTTTTGAGGAAGGATGAGAGAAGGGTGGGGGATAAAAACCTCCCTACTGGGTATAAGGCACACTATTCTGGTGACAGGTACACTGGAAGTTGTGAGTTCAGCATTGTACAATCACCATTACGTAATGCACCCCTAATATCCACTGAAATTTAAAAAGAGTTAAATTTAGGGGTAGCCAAAAGTGGATTTTTTAATTCCCAGGGGTCAGGGGTCAGCACCCCTAACCACTGGGTTGTTCATGGATCAAGTGTGTGTGTGTGTATGAAATGAAATACTATACATCCTTTAAAAAGTAGGAGAGCCTGCCACGTGCCTGCCACGTGCCGCAACATGGATGGACCTAGAAGAAATTATGCTAAGGGAAGTAAGCAAGATATACACAGAATATGTGGAATATTTGAAAAGAGCTCAAATATACAGAAACAGAGAAAGAAACAGTGGTTACCTAGGCCAGGGGCAAGTGTGGTGAGAAAATGGAGAGATGTAGGTTAAAGGATACAAACTACCGTATGTGTAGTATGATCAAGTTTAGAGGTCTAATGTTCCAACGTGAGGACTAATATAATCGGATGGTGTTGAGGATTTCTGTAAAAATAAGTATAGACACAAAAGTAACCATGTGAGATGATAGATATGTTAATCTACTTCACTGTAGGTAACATTCTATTATCTAGATGTAGGCCATAGCATCACTTTATGAACCTCGAACATGCATGGTAATGTTTATTTTTAAAAAGCCTTCAGACTTTGAATGATTATAATGTGTCAGTGTAGGTTCATCAATTAAAACAAATGTAACACATTGACGGGGATGTTGATGTAGGTTCATCAATTAAAGCAAATGTACCACGTGGATGGGGGATGCTGATGCTGAGGCGGGCAGTTGAAGGCTGTATATATGTTGGGGTAGGCATTTCTCTTTGTACTTCATGCTTAACTTTACTGTGAGTCTAAAACTGCTCTTAAAAAGTAACATCTGGTCATTTTTTAAAAGGAAGACAGGAAAAAATCAAGAAAAAAAAATCAATGCCTGATATCATGAGTTTGTGGCAATTAATATGAACAAAATACATAAAGCACTTAGCGTACAGCCAGCACTAAGTCAAAATTAGTATCTTTCTATCTCCTGCTCTCATACCCCACCCCTCTGACATTGAAAACAAAAAAAAGGAGAACATAACTTTTAGAACTTAATAAGTATGAATTGGAGAGATTATCTAACATCTAACAGTATTTATAACTCAGTTCATCTGTTCATTGAAATATTTAAAATTAGAATATATTATATTTAAATTATTTTAACAATGTATATTCTACAGTCCGCAATTGAATCGTGTTTGGTAAGGGTGCAATTGAATAAGTCAAAACTCTTCTCTGTAGTACACCATCCTTTATTCTGCTTGTCTCTTTACCATTTTTGAAGTATTAGTAGAAAGAGGACGAGATTTGAAGTCAAGAAGACAGTGATGCCCCAGCCCCACCCCTTGTGTGACCTTGGGAAAGTCACTTATAAACTCTTTGCCCCTCAATGTTATAATTTGTAGAAGCAGCAATTATTGAACTTTTTGAGATGATTGCTGGGGAATCCCTAGTAATTCACTCCACATGTGACAACTGCCTAATAATTTCAGATCTCTTTCTTTTTTACTTATAGTGCTCGCATTTGACCCCTAGAATTTGAGGAAGTATTTTAGTTTCTAAATGTAAGCATTTTAGAGGCTCCTGGTATGTACAAATGGCTTCTGTTTATCACACATTGTATTTCATGTGTTAGTCACTATCAAAGCTAATGGAATATAGTTACATTTCAGAAATTTAATTGTAAAATAGGGAAACAAATTCTGTCTCACTCAGGGCCGCTGGCTCGCGGTCCGCGTTCTCCTGCAGTTTTGCTGCTTGGCAGGAAATCGTGGAGCTGCTCACCGATAATGGCTCGGGCACATGCAAAGGTGGCTTTGCTGGGGACGACGCCCCTGAGCCGTGTTCCCCTCCATCGTCAGGCACCCCCGGCACCAGGGCGTGACGGTGGGCTTGGACCAGAAGGACTCGTACGTGGGCAACGAGTCCCAGAGCCAAGCAGGCATCCTGACCCTGAAGCACCGGGTGGAGCTCGGCGCCATCACCAACGCGAACCACCTGCGGAGGATCCGGCACCACACCTTCTACAATGCGTTGGCCCCGAGGAGCACCCGGTGCTGCTGACAGAGGCCCCCCTGAACCCCAAGGCCAACAGAGGGAAGATGACCCAGCTCGTGTGTGAGACCCTCAACACCCAGCCCGCACTGTCCCTGCACCCCACTGCAGAGTGGACCACGCGCATCGTCGAGGACACTGGAGACGGGGTCCCCCACACGGTGCCTGTCTACGAGGGGTACGGGCCCCCCACGCCATCCTGCGCCTGGACCCTGCTGGACCTCATGAAGACCCCACGGAGCTTCACCACCGCGCGAGATGGTGCGGGACATCCAGGAGAAGCTGTACTACGCCCCCTTGGACATCGAGCAGGAGACGGCCTCTGCTGCGTCCTCCTCCTCCATGGAGAAGATCTCTGAGCTCTAAGCTTCCTGACCACCAGGTGACCACCATGGGCAGCCGACGGTTCTAGTGCCCAGAGGCGCTCTCCCGGCCGCCTTCGGGTCTGGAATCCTGCAGCATCCTCCAGACCGCCTTCCACTCCATGACCAGTGTGACGTGGACATCCCCGAGGACCTGGACGCCCACACAGTGCTGTCTGGTGCTACCACCCTGTACCCAGGCATCGCCGACAGGATGCAGAAGGAGGCCACCGCCTGGCGCCCAGCACCGCAAAGATCAAAATCACCGCGCCAGCTGAGCGCCAGTACGCAGCGCAGATCGCGGCTCTATCCTGGCAGCGCTGTACCTTCCGGGAGGGCGACGAGTCAGGGCCTCCTTCGTCCACCGCAAATGCTTCTGAAGGGACCGCGAGCAGACGCATAGCACCTGTGTACACCCCACGCTGGCCTTGAGAAACTGGAACACGCCTTTGAAAAGAAATCGTCCTTGAAGCTCGTACCTGGCATCAGCACTAGATTGTAGAACTTGTTGCTGATTTTGACCTTGTTTTCAAGTTTACTGTTCCCTTGATCCGTTTAATACCCTGTACTTGCCTTTGATTTGAACCCCTGAGGCCTGTGGCTCAGTCACCTCTGGCTGACGTGAGGAACATTCTTGTGGAAGAGAAAGCTGGGCCTGGGGAATGGGAGGCCATCCGCCTCCGGATTGGTGCGGGGTATGAATGCAGAGCTGACCATTCCAGGATCTCCAGGGGCTGGCAAGATTCCTGACTACTTGTCACTTCTGCCTTGCGGGGCTAACAGAGTAGGAAAGTCCAAGCCTTTGGAACCCAGATTCCTTTCTTACTTCATGTTTCCCTGTCGAAATACCATGGGTGATTACTTGGCTTGAGTTGGAAGCAGTTTGCATTTACACCTGTAAATGTATTCATCCTTTTAATTTATGTGAGGTTTTTGTACGCAATTCTCAATTCTTTAAAAGATGACAATTTTTGATTTTATACTGTTAAATGTGAAAACGTTAGGCCCCAGAAACACAGTCATTGTGTAAGAAAATAAAGTGCTGCAGTAAACAAAAAAAGAAAAAGAAAAAGAAAGAAATTCAGACACAATCTTGCAATTTATTGATAAAACCCTAGGATTTCTCATACCTACTAGTAAACAGAAGAGGGAGCTCTAAGATTGGAAGTCAAATGCTGGCCTCATAAAACGAAAATGTTATCAAATTTTTGAGCCTGTATTAACAAAACCTAAACCAAAACTACGCGATAAACCCTAGAAAGACAAACCACTGTGAGCCATCACTCAAGCTCTTAAGTATGAAATAATTTATCTTTTGTCCCAAACACAGTATAAACTCTGAATGCAATTGACATGAAATGCTCCCTTTTGATACATTTTTATTTTTAAAAGTCCACTCATACATCTAACATATACACATACTTATAAGGTTTCCTCAGGTGTGGTAATACTTTTAGTGTTAAAAATGTTTGTGAATGTGTGCAGGAGGTGGTCGTTTTTTCCTTTGTTGATCCCTTCTTCTAGTCTAATTTGCCCTTCATAAATTTAGGGACATTTCCTAATGCTGTACACACACTCCAGCTTTATGATTCTCAAGAGAATTAGTTAGTTGTGTTTTTTTTTTAATTTGTGTTGGAGCTTGACTGGCTCTTATTACTTTTAATAGCACTATATCTATTCTTCCTTCTATCTAGCTATAATTTCATCAAACTTCATAACCTATTTATATTAGTAATTTGTCAGAGATCACCCCAAAACTCTAAAAACCATAATTATTTCACAGATAATTCCAGCATAGTTACATAGACAACAGAAAGAGTAAAAGAATATTAGAGCACAAACTACTTCCTTCAATTAAACTAACTAAACCATCAAAGGGAGAGAAAATGAATCTCCAATCAATATTGTGGCTTGGTCACATTTTCTATAAGAAAGTGAAAATGAAGGATTGGGGTGTTTCAAATGGCTCTGCCACTGTCTCTATGGCTCTTGAAACAGAATTCTGCTTATTTCAACTCTGAAATGAGAATCTACATTTCTACAAGGCTATTGGGCA
>CAUYPK010035890.1:0-17789 GCA_963574355.1 Loris lydekkerianus | reverse complement strand
ATGCCACAGCATTCTACAAAGATTGACAAAAGGAGACTCTGCCAAAAAAAAAAAAAAAAAAAAAAAAAAAAAGAAAGAAAGGAAAGAATTCTGTGAACTAAAAGACAAAGGGGACACAAGTATCACATTCTATGGGACATAGACAAAGCATTCCTCAGGGAATAATTCATAGCCTTAAGTGCCTCAATCAAAAAGACAGAAATTAACAACCTACTATCACTCCTACATGAATAAGAAAAGGGAAAACAAACCAAACCAAACTCAAAGCTGTGGGTCGGGACAGGGAATGAAGAATGAAGATCAGAATAGAGCTAAATGAATAGGAAACAAAAAACAATACAAGGATTGACTAAACAAAGAAAAAAGTGATTCTTTGAAAAGATAAAATCAGCAGACCTCTTGCTAAATTAACCAAGAAGAGAAAGAACCCAAATAAATTCAATAAAAAATTTAAAAGATGACATTACAACTGATGCCACAGAAATACAAAAGATAATCCATGAATACTATGTAAAACTCTACAAGCATAAACTAGAGAATGTATAGGGAATGAATAAGTTCAGGAAAACACACAACCTCCCAAGACTCAACCAGGAAAAATTGAACTGAACAGACCAATAATGAATAGTGGTACTGAAATAGTAATAAAACCCCTCCAACAACAAAAATGCACTGGATGAAAAAGATCCCCTACCAAATTCTATGATAACTATAAGACCTGGTTCTCATAATACAGAAATTATCCTATAATATCAGATGAGGGAATCCTCCTCAACTCATTCTATGAAGCCAATATCACCTTGATACCAAAGCTAAGAGAAGGTGCGCGCACACACACAAACAAAAGAAAACTACAGACAAATATCCCTTCTGAATATAGATGCAAAATTTAAAATACTCATTAAAATGCTAGCAGCCCAAATTCAACATCTTAAAAACATAATCCACCATAACCAAGTGGGCTTCATCCCAGAAATGCAAGAATGGTTCAATGTTCATTAACCAATAAATATAACTTGCCACATAAACAGAAGCTAAAACATAAACCACATGATAATTTCAATAGATGCAGAAAAGCATTTGACAAAATTCAGCACCCTTTCATGATAAAAACCCTCAACAATCTAGGAATAGGAAGAACATATCTCATAATTATAAAAGCCATATATGACAAACCCAAAGCTAACATCATACTAAATTGCAAAAATTTGGAAACATTCCCCCTAAGCACTGGAACAAGGCCAGGGTGCTCCCTGTCACCGCTTCTGCTCGACACAGTACCAGAAGTCCTAGCCAGAGCACTTAGATAAGAGAAGAAATAAGGATGTCCAAATGGGGAAAGAGGAGATCGAACTATGAATTTCTTGCTGACAATATGATCTTACATCTAGAAAAAGTCAAAGATTCCACAACACATCTCCTAGCATGAATAAATTCATTAAAATCTCAGGATACAAAATCAATGTCTATATACTTGTATTTCTGTATACAAATAACAGTAAAACCAAGAGCCAAAGACTCAATACCATTCACTATTGCTACAAAGAAAACAAAATGCCTGGAAATATATTTAACACGTAACAAAAGAGGAGAAAGATCACTACAGGAGAACTATGAAACCTGAGGAAAGAAAACGCACAGGATACAAAAAAGTGGAAGGGCATATCATATTCATAGATAGCTAGAAAAAACATTGTTCAAATTTCCAGAGTACCCAAGGTCATTTACAAATTCAATGCAATCCCCACCAAATTACCAATGTCATACTTCAAAGATCTGGAAAAAAATAATTAAATGCTTCATTTGGAACCAGAAAAAAGCCTGACTTAGCAATGTTAAGCAAAAAGAACAAAGCCAGAGGCATGTCATTACCAGATTTCAAACTATACTACAAGGCTATCATAACCACAACAGCATGGATTGGCACAAAAATAGAGAAATAGACCAATGGAACAGAACAGAGAATAAAAACCAGATATAAACCATCTACCTAAAATCAACAAGTCTTCAAAAAAGCAGACACCAACATATGCTGGGGAAAAGAAACCATAATCAAGAAATGGTGCTGGGAAAATTGGATGGCTACCTGCAGAATGAAACAGAAGCCACATCTCTGTCCGTGCACAAAAATTAATTCAGAATGGATGACTCTAAGACATGAAACCAAAGAATTCTACAGGAAAATGTAGGAAAAACTCTTCTGGATATTGGCTTTAGCAAAAAATTTATGAGTAAGGCCAATGGCAACAACATAAATAATAAATGAAATTTAATTAAACCAAAAAGCTCTGCACTCCTAAGGACATACTCAACATAGTAAACAGCCTACAGAACAGCAGAAAATATTCGCAAGCTACACATCAGATAAAAGGCTAATATTCAGAATTTACAAAGAACTCAATAAAGTCAGCAAGAAAAAAATAAAAAGAAAAAGAAACCCTATTAGAAAGTGGGCAAAAGACATGAACAGAAGCTTCCAAAGGAAGAAAGACAAATGGCCAATATGAAAAAATACTGTCACTAATCACCAGGGAAATGCTAATTAAAACCACAATGACATATAGTCTTACCCCAGTTGAAGTGGCTTTTATTAAAAAGTCCAAAAACAATAAATGCTGGAATGGATCCAGAGAGAAAGAATCACTTATATGCTGTTGGTAGAACTGCAAATTATTACAGCCTCTATGGCAAAAAGCGAGGAGAGTCTTCAAGTAACTAAAAGTAGACCTATCATTTAATCCAGCAATCCCACTAATGGGCTTCTACCCAAATGAGAAGAAATCTTTTCACCAAATATTCACTGCAGCACAATTCACAATTGTGAAGATCTGGAAACAACCCAAGTGCCATCGATTCGAGAGTGGGTTCATAAAATGTGGTATCTGTGTACCAGGAAATTCTACTCGGCCACAGTAAAAGATGAATTAATACCTTTTGCAACCATCTGGATTAACTAGAGACTGTACTCTTGAGAAAAATATCTCAAGAATGGAGGAACAAACACCACATGTGCTCACTATTAAACTCGACCTAATGAGCACACATATGCGCGAGGCAAGTAAAACTCAGTGGAATTAACGCGGGGAATGGGGTGGGAGGGGGAAATCTACCTGGTTGGTACAATGAACACTTTTCAGGCGACAACACCTATAGCTGGAACTCAAGCATTACAAAAATGATCCAAGTAACCTAAAACACTGGTACCCTGCAATATTTTGAAATTATAAAGAAATAAAGGTCCTTAAAAACTATTAAATCATTTTTCTCTCTCTTCCCCTTCACCTTTCCTTTCCTTCCTCCCTGCTCTCTGCCCCCTTCTCTGTCTCTCTTTCTCATCTCTCCCCACCTCTCTCTAATGTAAAATAAACTTATCCTAAAAATTATTAAATTATTATATATTTAAATAATTACTGTTCACAGTTAGTCACTTGATTCTGTGAGTACCCCCTTTTAAACTCTATTCAGAGATAACATTGAAAGCTTGTTCAAAAGTCTCTTTTGAACTTGAGGCCTAGGATGAACACCCCGATGGCCTTTTCCCTAATAAAAGGGAAATTGTGTTTGTGTTTCCTGGGAATGGATGTTTAAAATGTTAAATCAACTTTAAATACATATTCATAAATGATGATAAAACTCAAACACATGTTCCTCAAGGCAGTCCATTCATCACCATCCTAACATCTTTCTTACAATTTTAATAGCAGTTGCATATCAAACCTAAAAGGAACATAAATTGAAAAATATTTTGATCAGATACTGGAAATACTATACTATAACACTATAATTAATTACATAAAATGTTGTCCTTCCTAAACAGGTTTTCTTGACTCAGTTCTCCAGTGTTACTTCTATTTCCACATGGAAATTGAATTTTGAACATACAGTATAGATATATACTTCAATACTTTACTTGAAAATGTATTCTTAAGAACACATTATATTTGATAAAAAGAATATTTCCTTAGAATTTGTTCATAAGCACAGAAACAGTGCCTCTTATTTGTAATAAGATGCAAAACGTAACATAAATGGATACCAGTCTTGCTCCATCTGAGTTAAACACATAAAAGGCAACTGCCATGTGACCTTTATTGCTCACAACAGAAATAAACAGGCAACGGGCTTAGAACTGTCCATATCGAACCTTGTAAACTAATGACAGTTGGTCAGGTAAATAATGATGAGGCATTTTTTCTTGTAAATATTATTTTCTGTGAATGTAGACATATTTTCATAGGTTTATATAAAGTTTCACACTTTCCACTGGAGTTTTACCTCATTATTTTAGACAATGGCTAAAAAAGTATTTATAATTTTTAAGTTTTTTTTTATAAATTGGCTGATTGTTATAAGAATATAAAATAAATTGTCATTGCTATTCAGCAGGGGGAAAAGTAGGGAACTGGAACTTTAACATGGATTGCCCCACTACTGGTCTATTTCTATAAATTTAGTGGAACATGGCTGGCTTATCCAAGAAACAGGTGAGACAAATGCTAAGGGCCGAAGGAAAGCAGGATCATAAACTAATTTTTTTGTGGCTCGGCACCTGTGACTTAAGTGGCTAGGGCACCAGCCACATACACCTGAGCTGGCGAGTTGAATCTAGCCTGGGCCCCACCAAACAAACAATGATGGCTGCAACCAAAAAATGGCCTGGTGCGGCAGGCGCCTGTAGCCCCAGCTACTTGGGAGGTGGAGGCAGGAGAATCGCTTGAGCCCAGGAGTTGGGGGTGAGCTGTGATGCCACAGCATTCTACCCAGGGTGACAGCTTGAGGTTCTGTCTCAAAAAAATAAAAAATAAATAAAATAAAATAAAATAATAATAATAATATTTTTGTTGTTTTAATTTTGTTAAAAAAAAGCATCAAAGTATCATAACAGAAAATGTTAGCACTTGTTTAAATTCCTTCAACTTGAGTCATGCCTAAAGATTTTTCTTGTTATTTTTTAACCTTGATTTAGCTATAGTTGAGGAGTGACTGATTTGTGGTATAAGGTGATTTTTTTATAACCTGCCATTTCTAGAGGCTTTATTTCAATGGTGTATGGGGCTGCGCTGATGCTGTTTTTCAGTGCAAATATTACATTTTAAGCCCATTAAGGCTGGAATTAGTCAGTAATGCCCCAAATAATAAATTCAATTAATATCATAAATTAGAAGTTGAAGTGGCTGCTCTCATCCCCAAATATGGTAATACTTCCACATGAAAATAATTGAACTGCACCATTTTTGATGGACTGAAAAGATTGGTCTCCAGAGTAAAGAGTGTGGCATTAGTATTCTAATAATAACAACCCCATCCTCCCAAAGAAAGCCAGGGACCAAGTCCCACAGGGGGCAGTTCTGCTGATCTCCTTCTGTGTGTGTGTGTTTTTAAGCAAACTATTGGAAATACATTTCTACAACGTTACAAAGTTCACTGACAAATATTACATTTGAAAGGAGGATGAGTGATCTACTTTTCCAATGTCCTGCCATTGTGAAGAAAGACGAAACAGTACTTTTAAAAGCCTTCCAACCATAAAGCCAAATTTGGTGGGACCTGTGTGCATTCATCTTCTTAATACACAGGTAAAAAAGGTGACTTATCCAAAAGAACTGGAATTTAAAAAATCAACTATAAATAAAATTGCAAAACTCAAATTCAATAATTTGATGCTTAAAGTTTTCTTCTCTTTATTAATTTAATGTCAGAAATAAATCACCTTTCCAACTTGCATCTGATGTAATATAAAGTTAGAAAAAACAAAGAATATTCTTCTTAGTAAAGTATTCAGGAATGGAAAAAAAAAGTATTCAATGTACTCAGTACTACTGTGAAACCAATTTATAATCACTCATACTTGCATATGAAAAATGAAACACAACTTTAGCCTAGGATGAAGGAAGGAAGGGGAGGGAGAGGGAAGGGGAGGGAGTGGCAGGGGTAGTAGGGGATAGTAAGGGGACCACACCTATGGATCATATTGCAAGTACAAGTCGGATCTATCATGTATAGAACACAAATGTCCTAATGCTATAATTGGGTAAATGAGGTGAAAGCTATGTTGATTAGTATGATGTAAGCACTCCAATTTGTACCAATAATCAACACATTGAAAATGGCATAAATGTATTTATGATCTATGTACAAAAGACTTAATTAAAAAAAGAAAAAAGAAAGATGTTAATTAATTCAATATCAAATAGTTGTCTTGTCATAATTTGTTCAGACTATGTCTCATAATTGTATGATGCACGTTTATCTCCTTAACCCAAGTCATAAAATATTGCAAACTGAAAGAAAATCTGATGACAGAGAAGAAAGAAGATCTGATGACAGGGAATTCAACAGATGCTATCCTTACTCAGTCCCAACTACTTAAGGCATGAAACTATAAAAATACCAGAAGAAAGTGCAGGGAAAACTCACGAAGAAATCAGTCTGGGCGAATATTTTATGAGGAGGACCCCCCCAGGCAATTGAAGCAGCTTCAAAGACACACTCCTGGGACCTGATTACACTAAAAAGCTTCTGCATAGCCAAGACCCCAGTAAGTAAAGCAAACAGACAGCCCTTAGAATGGGAGAAGATATTTGCAGTTTATGTGTCCAACAAAGCTTTAATAACCAGAATCCACAGAGAACTCAAACATATTAGCAAGAAAAGAACAAGTGATCCCATCTCAGGCTGGGCAAGGGACTTGAAGAGAAACTTCTCTGAAGAAGACAGGCGCATGGCCCACAGACATATGAAAAAATGCTCATCATCCTTAATCATTAGAGAAATACAAATCAAAACTACCTTGAGATATCATCTAACTCCAATAAGATTAGCCCATATCACAAAATACCAAGACCACAGATGTTGGTGTGGATGTGGAGAAAAGGGAACACTTCTACACTGCTGGTGGGAATGCAAATTAATACATTCCTTTTGGAAAGAGGTTTGGAGAACACTTAGAGATCTAAAAATAGACCTGACATTCAATCCTATAATTCCTCTACCAGGTATATACCCAGAAGACCAAAATCACATTATAACAAAGATATTTATCCCAGAATGTTTATTGCAGCCCAATTCATAATTGCTAAGTCATGGAAAAAGCCCAAGTGCCCATCGATCCATGAATGGATTAATAAATTGTGGTATACATACACCATGGAATATTATGCAGCCTTAAAGAAAGATGGAGACTTTATCTCTTTCATGTTTACATGGATGGAGCTGGAACATATTCTTCTTAGTAAAGTGTCTCAAGAATGAAAGAAAAAGTATCCAATGTACTCATCCCTACTATGAAACTAATTTATAGCTTTCATATGAAAGCTATAACCTAGTTATAACCTAAGAATATGGGGAAGAGGGAGAGAGAGGGGAGGGGAGGGGGGAGGATGGGCGGAGGGAGGGTGATTGGTGGGATCACACCTATGGTGCATCTTACAAGGGTACATGTGAAACTTACTAAATGTAGAATATAAATGTCTTAACACAGTAACTAAGAAAAAATGCCAAGAAAGCTATGTTAACCAGTGTGATAAAAATATGTCAAATGATATATAAAACCAGTGTATGGTGCCCCATGATTGCATTAATGTACACAGCTATGATTTAATTATTAAAAAAAAAACACTTAAAAAAATGAAAATGTGTTTCATATCTAAACATTTTTCTTCCTTCCTTCCTTCCTTCTCTCTCTCTCTCTCCCTCCCTGTGTGTCTCTCTCTTTTTAGACAGAGTCTCACTCTGTTGCCTTGGGTAGATTACCATGGCTTCATAACTCATAGCAATCTCAAATTCTTGGGCTCAAGCGATCCTCTTACCTCACCCTCCTAAATAGCTGGGATTACAGGTACCTGCCACAATGCCTGGCTATTTTTTTTTTTTTTTAAAGGTCTTGCTCTTGCTTAGGCTGGTCTCCAATTCCTGAACTCAGGCAATCCACCCACCTTGGCCACTCAGAATGCTAGGATTTCTAAGCACTTTCAATACAAAGACTCTCTAGCTCTGTTCGGCTTGTAAATAAATACGAAATTATCTGGTTTCTGAAATGGTGAAGAAATAACAATTCTCAAAATTAAGATTCCTATTAATTATATGATGACTATTACCTACTTTGGCCAAGTTACACAGAAAAAATACTTAGTAAACAATGAATGTGTGATTGTTTTGCATTAAATCGGTGTTTAATAAGTAGATCATTATAAATCAAAACTTTATATAGATTTTGTCATTTATTCCTCACAACAATACCATAGATAGATTACCATCATCCTCGTTATGATTTCTGTTTAACAGATGAGAGAATTTAGCTTCAGAGAGGTTGTGCTTTTTGCCAGTCAAGTACAACACACCCGGCTCACAGGGGATAAATGTGGTCTCAGAGCCAATCATTTTAACCATTGTGTTGTATAGCCACTCCTAGTTATCAGCATTATAAAAGACAGAAAATGTTTCATCCATAACGAGCTGAGATATTAACCTCACAGTATAGGTTAATTATTCTAAAATGTTTATAACGTTTCCTGGTGTGAGGTTCTTTATAAGTATAAAATGTTCTAACCAGTTTGAGGTGACCCTTCTGAACATAAGGGTCAGCCAAGCACCTTGTATCCTGTCTGGGGTAACAAAGTTCCACAAGAACAAGTCAGACTATTCAGAAACAATAGAAAGCTTCACCTGAAAGAAATTAACAGGCCATCTGTTCTGTTCCAGTAAACAGATGGCTAAAATGATGTATCTGCAACAATATCATAATCTTATAACAGCCAGGAACTAAATGCACGGGATTTTCACTTTTAATGGAATATCTGAGAGGCGTGTAAATAACTGCCTACTTCCTAAGCAGCAGTTCTCAACCTGTGGGTTGTGACCCACAGGAACTGTATTAAAGGGTTGCAGCATTAGAAAGGTTGAAAACCACTGTAAAGAAACAAGATTTCTAATTGTCTTAGTGACCTCCACGTAGAGGTTTTTCCAAATTCTTGGTGATCATCAGGGAAACAATTTCAAGACAGAGCACATAAGCCAAGCAAGTGACAGCGTTTTAGTGAGCGTGAAAGTACACTCCCAGGAGAGAGGGTGGGCAGGCCTGGAAGAGGGCAGCTGCACTAGCAAAAAGTGGTGGTAGAGCTTTTGCAGTTTACTAATTGAGAGGAGGAGTATTCAAAACAAAGAGGTTGGCTTTTCCTAAGATTTATAGTAGCAATTCCTACAACTGAGTTCCCTCCAATTTTCATACTTTATATGGTTGTCTCAGAAGGGTCATGTGCTGATTTCAAGGGTGGAGAAATTTTAAAATCATATGTAAATAATGTTGGATGTTGTAATTAGCTGAAGTTCGTGTAAGGTGACAGAGATGGCTGACAATTCTTTTGAAACTGGTTCTTCCTTTTCTTTTCTTTCTTTCTTTCTTTTTTTTTTTTTTTCCAGACAAACTCTCACTCTGTTTCCAAGGCTCCAGTGCCTTGACATCAGCCTAGCTCACAGCAACCTCAGACTCCTGGGCTCAAGTGGTCCTCCTGCCTTAGGCTCCCAAATACCTGAGACTACAGGTGCCTACCACAATGCCTGGCTAATTTTTTCTGTTTTTAGTAGAGACAGGGGTAGGGGTGAGCTTACTCTTGCTCAGGCTGGTCTCAAACTACTGAGCTCAAACAATCCATCCACCTCAGCCTCCTGGAGGCTAGGATTGCAGGCAGGAGCCACCAGGTCCACAGTCACTTGAAGCTTGCTTATTTTAACACCTGCACATAATATTCAGCTCCCTCTGCCTGGTCTCAGTCCTGTCTCTTTGTCTCTTACTTTAACAACTGTTAAAAGAAATTCACCAACAGAGAAGCCCTTTTTGGCCCAAGATTCAATGACAATGTATGAGGTGAAACAGAGACATCACATAACATTGGCTGAGCACTATCACTTTACAAAGCAAATAAACAAAAACAAAGTAAGGAAAAGATTTGTCAACCAAAATCAAGTAATTTTGAACTTAGTTCACATAGTGTCATAAGAAAAGAATCAATGTTATTAAATATCAGTCATGTGCAAAAGTAATAACCTTGAAGCTGTGGTATGTTGTGCTCCTTTATAGATATTGAGCAAATAAAAAGTGGTATAACCACAGTGTTCTCAACCTTCCTAATGCTGCAACCCTTTAATACAATTCCTGTGAGTCTGTATTAAATTACTTTTTCCTCTTTTTTGTTTTTAAAATTAATTTAGAGAATAGCAATAATACCCTTATTTGACCAGACCAAAAATATGAATACCATACTTTGCCAAATATCCCATGGCATGAATTTAGAAAAATTTCCCTTGGCACCAAAGTTCTACACATGTGCTCTTACAAACATCCTGGAGATTGTGTAAATTTAAAATAAGATGGTAGAAAAATGTTTTTTTTACTATATTTGAGACAACTTCTATCATGAACTAGCTACAATATATATAACTGGATAATGAAGCTATAGAAGATTTGTTATTCAGGCTCGGTGCCCATATCTCAGTGAGTAAGGTACTAGCCACATATACCAAAGGTGATGGGTTCCAGCCCGGCCCAGGCCTGTTAACAACAATGACAAATGCAACCAAAAAATAGCTGGGCGTTGTGGCGAGCACCTGTATTCCCAGCTACTTGGGAGGCTGAGGCAAGAGAATTGTGTAAAAGGCCAAGAGTTTGAGGTTGCTTAGAGCTCTGAGGCCATGGCATTCTACTGAGAGTGACAGTGACACTCTGTCTCAGAAAAAAAAAAAAAGGAAAATTTATTATTCAAAACAAAATTAAAATAGAATTAAATAGCGTCTATAAACCCTAATTTTAAAGGCTCCATATGTACTGATTCATAAAAACAGCACAGCAAAGTCCAGAGACTCCTGCATCTGAGGGGAAAAACAATCTAATCTCTGGGCAAAATCTTTGATTCAATAAGGGTGACTGTTTTTGTCTTTTTTACATTTTGTATATCTTTGTAAGCATTTCAAATAAGAAATTTAGGACTTAAAAAAAGTTAACACATAGACAATGAAGTGGGAATGGTTACTAGATGCAAAATAGAGAGTTAGATAGCATGAACAGTATTTGATAACATAACAAAGGGACTATAAACAATAGTAAGTTAGGGTACACTTTAAAATAACTGAGAGAGTGAAATTGGAATGTTCCTAAAAAATAAAAGATAAGTACTTGAGGGGATGGATAGCCCAATTACCCTTATTTGAGTGATTCACATTGGATGCCTATATCAAAGCATCACATGAATTCTATAAATACATACAACTATTATATACCCATAGTAATTAAAAATTTTTAAAGAAGAGTAAACCCAGGCTGGATACAGTGGCTTATGCTTATAATCCCAACATTCTGGGAGGCTGAAGCAGTAGGATTGCTTGAGTTCAGGAGTTTGAGATCAGCCTGAACAAGAGTGAGACCTCGTTTCTAGCAAAAATAGAAAAACTAGCTCAGAACTGTGGCAGGAGCCTGCAATCCCAGCTACTTGGGAGGCTGAGGCTGGAGGATCACTTGAACCCAGGAATTTGAGGTTGCTGTGAGTTATGACGCCATGGTATTCTAGCCTGGGCAACAAAGTGAGACTCTATCTCAAAAAGAAAAAAAAAAGAGTAAACCATTTGGGTTTGAATCTTAACTGTCATGTACTAGCTGTCTGATTTGAGAAAGCTATGTACCTTTTTGAGTTTGTTTCTTTCTTTTTTTTTTTTTTTTTTTTTTTTTTGCAGTTTTTGGCTGGGGCCTGGTTTGAACCCACCACCCGCTGGTGCCCTACTCCTTTGAGTCACAGGTGCCTCCCTGAGTTTGTTTCTTTGTCTGGAACATGGACATAATAAAACCTGCCTCATTGGGTGTTGCTAAGATAAAGTTAGATGGGAAATATAAAACATGAGGCACTTGGTCATTTGAATCCCTGCTCTCTACGACAAAGGCTGCTAGTAGCTTCTAATTATCCATTCTGCCTGTCTTCTATAATAAGAGAATCTTCGATTTTGAAGTTAGGAACAAAGACTGTATTTCCCAGTCTACCTTGTATCTGGATGTGGCCATATGAGCAAGTTATGGCCAATGAGATGCAAAGGCATTTGTGTCCAAAACTTCCAGGATGCCTCTTCCTTTTCTTCTTCCTGAGGGATAGAATGTGGACATGATGACTGGAGCTGAAGCACCCATTTTGAAGATGAAGCCTCATGTTGAGATGTCAAAGCAACAAGATAGGAGTAGCCTGGATCCCGGAATTGCTTAACTTCATTTTTTTATTCTATGAAAGAGGAATAAATTACCATTTTGCTTAAGTTCTATTTATTTTGTTTTTTTAATTTTTTTGAGACAAAGTCTCACTTTGTTGCCCTGGGCATAGTGCTGTGGTGTCATCACAGCTCACAGCACCCTCAGACACTTGGGCTCAAGTGATCATCCTGCCTGAGCCTCCCAAGTAGCTGGAACTATAGGCACCTGCCACAATACCCAGGCTGGTTTTTTTAATTTTTTTTTTTTTTTTTTTTTTTTTGACAGGGTCTCTTACTGGCTGAGGCTGGTCTCCAATTCCTAACTTCAAGCGATCCACCAGCCTCGGCCTCCCAAAGTGCTGGATCACAGGTGTGAGCCCAGACACTTGGCCTCTTAAGTTCTCTTTAGATTTTGGGTTTCCACCTCAGAGCCAAATTAATTCTGATATACTAGGTATGTGGCCTTAAGCAAATAGTCTTAAGCTCTTCAAGTATAACAAATCCCAGCCCCTAAGAAATGCTGTGAGGATTGAAGGGTACCATGTTGTGGTTTTCTGTTGCCTCAGTAACATTTTATAATGCCCTTGAAACTCGGATCTTCTAACCCTATGCAAAAGCAGCTGAATCTCAGATCTTGTGATGGGGCCAAAGAATGTGCATATTTGTCAAGTTCTCCAGACAATGCAACATCCAACCAGGTTCAGAAAGGTTGGAGTTGAGAGATTCATCCCTTCTTCCCCACTTTCAAAGTCAAAGTAAATGTTAAGAGATGTCATCTGCACATGAGTCACAAGGGGCTCACCCTTTCTGACAGATCTTACAATGTCTCCATCCTGCCCCTTTGCCCTTCTACAAACACCCCCCTCAGCCCTCACACTTCTCAGAGAGGAGGGGTGACTTGCTCTGTGTGTGTGTGTGTGTGTGTGTGTGTGTGTCTACAACACCACCAGCTGCTTTAGCCTGTCTGAATGACTTACTCTAAAATTCTCTTTAAAATGCAACAGTGTTCATGATTATAGCTTGCTAGTTTGCATGCTCATGATGGATCTTTTAATCTAATTAAGGGAAGGCAAGATTTCCGTTGGTGCTTTCAGCTTCAGAGAGCTCTGATTTTTGGCTGAGAGCACTTTTTTTTAGGGTTAGGAAAACCTGATCTCTAGTACTGGTTATGTGACCCTGGAAAAATAACTCAACCTCTCTGAAGAGTCAGTTTGCACCTCTACTAGCTAGGCTTTGGGTTTAGCCCTCTGCATGCACAGATGAATACCCTATGTGGCAGGTGTCTTCATTATCCCCCTTTTATAGATGAGGAAACTGAGGATTAGAGAGACTAACTAAATTGCTCAGATCACACAGAGAGTAAGTGGTATAAATCTGATAGAAGAATAATATCTGATTGATGGTCTGTTCTGACAATGAACTAGTTGAGTGGATCTAGAGAGTTTAACACAGTTGTTACCCAGTGAGTGCACAACTTAACTGTTGTGACAAATAGCTACTATTGTTGTTGTCATTATTGTGTGGCTATTAATGAAAGAGGCATGGGAGCCTGTGAGCAGAAGGCCAGTCCATGAAGTACAGTGTTCTTGTCATGAGTAGAGGAGCACCGGAGGTAGGATGAGACCAACAGGTAGGTTCTCCAGGCCCACAGAGTGGTCTCTCCTGGTCCAAATAGAGGCTGATGTCCCAGGGAATGACGGTCTCATCACAAACCATCTCTTGACTCTTAAAGTCTTGGTGATGGAGACCCTGGCTTTAACACCTCACTTACCTAGTTCGTTTTCACTCCAGCCATGTTGGATTCTCTAATGTGTCTGAAGCCAGGACATGTCCACTCCCTCCTTGTTGTGTTTCCCTTTGAATCAGGACTCTCTGGGAAGAAGAACAGAAGTACTGGAGGGAAACTAATGGGGACAGAGTAGAGACTGCAGGACACCATTGCCACAGCCTTTCCTCTGATACTTTATTATGAAAAAAAATCTAAAGTTAAGACCACATTACAAATAACAACTAAATGTAAACCTACCACTAGAATCCATGATAAATACTTTGAAATGTTTTTTTGGAGGCAGGATCTCACTCTATCACCCAGGATGGGTGGTGGCGTGGTCATAGCTCACTGTAACCTCCAACTCCTGGGCTCAAGTGATCCTCCTGCCTCAGCCTTTTGAGTAGCTGGGACTACAGATACACACCACCATGCCCAAATGATTATTTTAATATTTTTATGGATATGGGGCCTCACTACATTGTCCAGGCTGGTCTCAAACTGTTGGGCTGAAGCAGTCCTCTGACCTTAGACTCTCAAAGTGCTGGCATTATAGGTATGAGAGTCACTGTGCCCAGAATAACATTTCTTTCCTTTTTTTTTTAACTTCTGAATCATTTGTGCCTGTGAGTGTGGTTCAAATGGACAAGGAAGCACTGGTATGTGAGTGGAGATGGGGCTCTAGACCCATGAATCCCAGAACCACCTTCATATCTGAGCAGATTCCCAGGACTGGCATTATGAAGAGTATAGTTTGCAAGTCATTCATATGGTTTAAGCTGTTCTCATTTTATGGAAGAGAAAACTGATTCTTGGTTGGGTGGGAGCACTTATACAAAATCTTTCATTAATTCATCAGGAATTTGTTAAGCACTGACTTAAGGATTCTTACCGAAGAGGTGTGGGCAGCCACCCAGTCCCTGAGGCTGGCGGGAACAAAAGCTTTAGGACCAGGGGATGCATCCTGCGGCCTAGGTAGGATTGTGGCTGATGGGGTGGAGCCCCTGCCCTTGAGTGTGAACTGGATGGAATGACCTCTGAAGAATGGAATACAGTGGAAGTCTTGGTGTATAGCATTGGATACTTGTCACAGAAGGAACTGTGGCTTCCTGCTTGCTCTCTTTCTCTCCCAAAGGGCCCACTCAGAAGGACACCAATGCTGTGCCCGAAGACAACCATATGAGAGGCCAACAAAAAATTAAAGTCCCAAAGATGGCTGACTGAAGCCAGCTTTCCACAGAGGCTCCCGTCCAGAAGGAGAGTTAAATGACAGAAATTTAGCAAGTAACCTGGTGGATTAGAGCTGTACCAAGAGAGAAGGTTGAAGAACATACATCAACCCCGCTGAGGTGAGCTGAGACCCCAAGGATACAAACAAAAGGTACAAAATCCAGCACTAAGAAGACGGGAGTCCCCTCCCCCATGAGAACAGCTCAGAGTGCCCCACAAACAAACGAGCAGAGTTCAAAGATCCTTCCACTATACTCCCCAGGAAAGATCCTCTAAAAACTGGACTTACCTTCTCTACTAGGGTGCCATGGCACTCTCCTTCTAGGCATAAAACTGTATAAAATGTATATATTCTCTACATGTAATTCTGAGCTCCCAGGACTCCCCTCCACTCTCAATCTGAGGTCTCGAGACCTGTCCCCTAGGCATCCAGATTCTTGGGTGATTTCTTGAGGGGTGTGGACAAGGCCTGGATTGTAGCTGGTCAGTGATGATTCTGTGGCACGGGAGTGAGGAGAGAATGGTAGGCTGAGGGGAACTACACTGGAGCAGTGGTGGCCCGAAGTGCAGAGCAGCAGCCATTTTTGGCAACAATAGGGCTCACCCCCGGATATTCTGAAGTCACACCCCTGTCTCTCTGGGCAACCAGAGGAAGCCGGGCATCTTCTCAGGTGGCAACCACCACAGAACAGATCTGGGACAGAAATGCAGGCCCCATGAGTAAAGGGTTTGCCTGAGGTGGTACCAGCCTGGGTGGAGCGTGGGACTAGAAAACACACACGCAGAGCCAGGAGATTCCCAGGGCAGGAAGAACCCAGAAGACCGCTTTACTGAGCCTAAGACACACCCAGCACCAGGGTACCATCAGCTTAAACAAAGGAGGGAAGGCAGAGCTGGAACTAACAGGTAACCATGCCACACCTGAGACTGTACAGCAGCACAGACCTGAGTCACAGGTTCTGGAAACTCAAAACAGCTTCGCTTCTGCAGGGGAATTTAGCAGGGACAGAAACAAATTCCCACAAAGTTGTTCTGTTCTGTCGGTAATATCAATCAGGGGTGGGGCTGGAACTGACTGAACACCCCCAGCCTCCATCAAGCACCCGAAGTTCTCAGGCCTCACCTCCACCTGCTGGATAGAGGCAGAGAGCAGCGGCATGGCTGATCAGACATAAATTTTCTTGTGATTCAGGCAGGTGCAAATCCCTGGAGTATCTGCTCATTGGAGGCAACTGGGTCACAGCCCTGCGGGATTATCACTGACTGAGTGTGACACAGCTGCAAGGTGAGGGAGGAGGCATCAACCCTCCTACACTAATCTATTTGCTGGGTGGGTCCTCCTGACTTCATGGAGCACCGGAGGACGTCATATTTGAGTTGTCAGCAGACCCCTGTGATCTAGTTGCCAGAGACCTTTTAAACACTTCCACCTGAGACAGATGCTGACTGAGAAAATTGATTTGGACCTTTTGAACTCAGCCAATTGCCCAAGGACTATTCAGGTGGTGCACTGGGTGTGTGGTTGTAGGAAGGTTTGATTTTCCTTTTCCAATTGTTACCTGTGTGGGGTGGGGTGACTTAATTGCTGGTATTTCTCCATAGATGAGACTTCAACCCAGAGTAACTGTTTCACTAGGGTAGGACAGAGACCAGCTGAAAACAACACAGAGCCACTTAGCCCCACCCAGACCAAACAGGTCCCCAGTTTCTTAGGCCATTGCACTGTACAGGACCTCGACAAAGCTCCAGGGGAAAAGTCAAACAGTGTAAAATAATCATGGGCAGAATCAGCAGAAAAAGTCTGGTAACATGAATAACCAGAATAGATCAACCCCACCAGGGAAACACATGGCAGATATAACTGAAGATCTCATTCATAAACAGATGACCCAGATGTCAGAAATACAATTCAGAATTTGGATTGCAAACAAAATTAATAGAATGAAGAAAAATTTAGAATTAGAAATTCTAGGAGCAATTCAAAAGTTGTCTCAAAAATTCAACGAATTTAAAGACAAAACCACCAAAGATTTTGACACACTGAAGCAAGAATTTGCAGCCCTCAAAGATCTGAAAAATACAGTAGAATCCCTCAGTAGCAGAGTGGAGCACGCAGAAGAACGAATTTCTGACATTGAAAACAAAGCTTTTGAATGCTCCTAAACTCTCAAAGTGGAAGAGAAATGGAGAGCAAAAACGGATCATTCTCTCAGTGAGCTCTGGGATAATTCAAAGAAGGCTAATATACACCTCATTGGAATCCCTGAAAGCGATAAAGTGGCTTCACAAGGCACAGAGGCTCTTCTCCATGAGACTATGAAGGAGAACTTTCCAGACATGCCAAGAGATTCTGAAATTCAGATAGCAGACAGTTTCAGAACCCCAGCATGACTCAACCTGAATAAGACATCTCCCAGGCACATCATAATTAACTTCACTAAAGTTAATATGAAGGAGAAAATTCTGAAAGCAGCCAGACATAAGAAAACCATAACCTACAAAGGGAAGAATATTAGAATGACTTCAGATCTCTCTGCTGAAACTTTTCAAGCCAGAAGAGGGTGGTCAT